>CM031244.1:317116015-317278515 GCA_018340775.1 Taxus wallichiana var. yunnanensis
TCCACCTTGCATCAATACATCATACCTCCTGTGTTTTCTTTAAAACGACCTACACCTTCTACACCCATACAAAGATCCAAGGGTATATCAACACCATCACCCCAAGTATCCGGTCCACCTATCAACCCTAAACAAACTCCATCATCAAAGGATTTTTTTGTCACTCCTCTTTCTCCGTGGTTGTTTTCTACTACCACATCATCTGACCAGCTAAACATAACTTCTGCGCCGAAGAAGTCACGTGTAGTTAAATCCAATTATCAAAACCCCTTGGCTAAGCCGCCACCCATACAAATCAACCATACCCAGTCATTACCGAAACCTACCCAGTCAATAGCCTCATCTTCCTCTGACTTTGACCCGCTCAAAGGGTCTTACGCCAAAATCCTTGCTATGTTGGTGGAGAATGCGACCATTTCCCTACCCCCACTTAGACCCTATGATCCATCTAAACCTCGACCTATAGGTTATGATGAGTCTAAAATCTGTGCTTACCACCGCACACCAGGACATGATGTAGAGGGATGCAAAGCTTTGAAAGCCATACTTCGTCAGTCACCTCTCTCGGATAGAAAGGTTAAGAAAGACAACTTACAAAGGGAGAGACCTCTAGCTTCAATCCCCTCTCCTATACCACCTATCCCCACCTCACCAAGATCTATCATTATTACAACCCCACCACTTGAAGACCATGACTTATCCCTACCGTCTTCCTCCTCTCGTGTTCACGAGATCAACATGATTAGTGTTGCTACTCGAGGGCAGAAAAACAATGGGAAAGCTAAAGAAAGCACACCTACGGCCTCTCTTTCTCCGTCCGCCATCCCGATCACCCCACCACCTAAAGTGGTTATTCATGGACCTACCTACCCCGTCTCTAATGGAGTTACCCACCGAACCATGATCAAACAGCTTCACCAATCACCTGTAAAAATGACACTGTATGATCTCATTTAGACCTCTGAATCTCATCGCCAAGCACTTGTTGAAATCCTTCAAGGGATAGAGGTCTTACCTAATGAAACCTTTCCGTTACCTCCATCTTAACACCCAACCACGTTGCCTCTCTCACCAAACAATCTACCACTTCCGTCCCCCGTCTGCAAAGAAACCACTTCGCTTTGTCATTTTCTCCGAAGACGAAATTGTTGACTTTGGTGTAGAAAGTCCCACCCGCTCTTTTCATCTCAGCTTACGTTCGGGACATCCATGTACATCATGTTATGATTGACGGAGGTGCTAGCCTAAACATCATCTCTTCCAAAGCCTTTCAACAAATGAAATATCCCCTCTAGCATTGCATGTGCCAACCCCCACTTCTACCTTAGCACGATAATCCTTAACATTCGTTCATTCAACGATCTTCTATGTCTTGATTTCCACTTGTTACCTTACATGGGATGCACCTACATAGATGCATAAAATTTGAGTACGAGGGGAAGTCCTACACCGTAAAAGCTAATCCTCCCCCCTTCAAAACCTGTAATATGTTATATCACCCTAATGATGTGCTTGTACCAGTCAAGACACCCATTCATCCAACCCAACCATCCACTTCAACTACACCTCTACCATCCACCTCAACCACACCTACACCTTCAACCAATGAAACCGCCGTCGCAAATACCACTTCCTTTCCTGCGACAACATCCCAACCTCAGACCCATTAGTAGATGTTTTTCAACACCTTACGCTGGGGGAGTATCACCTATATAACGTTAGCTCTTTCCATACCCCACAGGAGTACGGACAGTTACATGCGCATCCTACCTACGACCGTCGTGTGGGGGAGGTAATCTCCTACGGACCACCTAATTACCGCACCAACCTAACGTATGGGGGTGTCGACGCATCCTCCATTACCCCTGAACCTCCCCTTGGAGTGTTTCCCTTCCAATCTGATTTTCAATACCTGACAAATCGTCATTTCCCTCACCTTCTTGACTCATTGTGCTTGGAAAGGTTTTGGTTTTGGTCTTTATGAACAAGGCCGACATACAATCATTCCCATGACTACACGCAAACACAAAGATTGTAGTGGTCTTGGATTTCCTGAAACACTTACACCAAAGAAACCTCGTGTCAGTTGTATCCTGGAAGATGACAACGTCACCCCTACCGAACCATCATCACCCATTTTGCCATCGTCACCCACAGAATCGATAGACCCTGAATCTATCCCTCCTAACTTTTTTTTTTATAAACGCCATCTTCCTGGGTCCCCTCACTTATCAACACGATAATGAGGACCCATCTTCTCTTCCCCTTCGGTATCTCAGGACATGATCAAGAGGATTCACCTTCAATTAATGTTGTTGAGTGCCGGGATGACGACTCCATCCTCACTTACCTTGGTGCGGACGAATCTTATATTCAACGTGCCTTACCATCCAAAACTCAAACCATGTTGAATGAGTCGACTATAGAAATCAACATCCACACCAAGGACGATCCTCACATTGTGAAGATCGGACAATCTCTTACCGCATCAGAACAAGCCGCCTTTACTACCTTTCTCCGTGCCCGCAACCAAGCTTTCGCTTGGTCCTATGCTGACATGCCAGGAATAGATCCTGACATTGTTGTCCATAACATTACCCTGAAACCCGATTCCAAACCAGTTAAATAAAAACTGAGAAAAATGCATCCACGCATTTCCCTCTTGGTCAAAGAAGAGCTTCAACGACTCCTTTCTGTTTCCTTCATCTTACCTATTGACTATCCTCAATGGATTTCTAACATCGTACCTATTACTAAAGCAATGGGGACTTTGGATATGCACGGATTTCTCGAGACCTTAACCTCACTTGCCCAAAGGATGACTTCCCCCTCCCAAGTATTGATCAACTTGTTGATCTCACTGCGGGCCATGAGATGCTTTCTCTCATGGATGGCTTCTCGGGATACAATCAAATTTTGGTAGCCCCGGCCGATCAACATAAAACTGCCTTCATAACTCCTTGGGGAACCTTCTGTTATCGTGTCATGCCATTTGGCCTTAAGAATGCTGGTGCGACCTATCAACGGGCTATGACTTACATTTTTCATGACATTATGCACACTATCCTTGAGGATTATGTCGATGATCTTCTTGGCAAATCTAAACATCGCAGTGAACATCTCGATGTTTTAACCATTATTTTCGATCGCCTATTACAATATTGTGTTCGTCTTCAACCAAAGAAATGTGTCTTTGGTGTCCTTTCGGGAAAAATTCTTGGTTTTATCGTCTCTTTGCATGGCATCGAGGTCGATCCAGCTAAAGTCAAAGCTATCCTAGAAATGCCCCCACCTACTAACCTCAAACAATTACGTAGTTTGCAGGGTAAACTCCAATCTATCCGGCGTTTTATCTCCCAACTCTCGGATCGATGTCAACCTTTCCATCATCTCCTTAAAAAAGACATTGTCTTTTAATGGAGTGAAGAGTGCCACCAAGCCTTTGAAGCTCTTAAATCCTATCTCTTGCAGCCACCTGTGCTTATCCCACCTCAGGACGATCGCCCTTTTACCTTTACCTTTCTGCCACCGACCATGCTGTAGGAGCCATGCTCGCACATCGTGACTCCGAGCATCGAGAACAAGCCGTTTATTACATAAGTCATACTCTCATGGATTACGAGACTAGGTATACACATGTAGAAAAGTTGTGCCTAGCCTTATCATTCGTAGCCACCAAACTCCGACACTACCTCCTGAATCACAAAACTTTTGTCATCACCAACGCAGACCCCATTCAGTATATGTACGCCAAACCTCATCTAAACCAATGCATCACCCGATGGCTTATGCTCCTCGCTGACCTCGACCTTGAATTTGTACACCAGAAGTCAATCAAAGGACAAACTATCGTAGACCAACTCGCGGAAGCCCCTTTACCTGGGGAGAAATTTACCAATTTTAATTTCCCGACAAACTCATCGCCACTCTTTCACTTAGTGAGGAGTCGTATCCAATGACCCTCTTCTTCGATGGATCCAAATGCCAGTGCGGCGGAGGAGCCGGCGTTGTTCTCATTCCTCTTGACGTTGAGCCTATGCCTCTTTCATTCCGGCTCAATTTCCCCTGCACTAATAATACAGCGGAATACGAGGCCCTTGTTTTGGGTCTCCAGGTTGCATTACACTTAGGTGTCAAATCTATCAATATTTTTGGTGACTCTCAATTAGTAGTCAATCAAGTTCTGGGCATTTACCAATGTAAAAATGAGGAACTTCAAAAGTACAAACATTACGTGGATTCACTTTTGACCTTATTTACTCATTATTCTATCCAAACCATTCCCCGCTCCACTAACAAATTTGCGGATACTATGGCTTGCTTAGCCTCGCAAATTCCTACCTCACCAACTGACTCTGACATATTCGTCTTGGTCCAACAACTCTTTGCCCCATCTTACTCAACCCCGGATGTTTGTATGATAAATAATGTGTCTGCTAATTCACAGGATACCTGGTATCACCAATTTCACGACTACCTTACAACCTTTGTTCTCCCACCTGACCTTACTAGTAACGACAAACGTGCTTTTCTTAAAAGTGTTTCTCGTTATGTCGTCATGGGGGGACTCCTCTATAAATGTGGCTTTGATGGCATCCTCCTTCGATGTCTAACTAGTGCGGAGGTCACCTATACCATCCAACAAGTCCACGACGGTATTTGTGGTGGACATTTTAGTGGCCTGGCCGTGGCCAAACGAATCCTTCGCCTAGGCTATTATTGGCCTACTCTTAATAACGACTGCTATGAATATGTTAAGCATTGTGTTATGTGTCAACAACATGCCAACCTTCAACATACTCCTAGCCATCCGCTACAAGTCACACGAGATCTTTGGCCTTTCTCACAATGGGGTTTAGACCTTATCGGTGAGATTCACCCGCCCTCTTCGCAACGTCACCGTTGGATAATCATAGCAACCGAATATTACACTAAATGGGTAGAAGCCATTCCACTCATTTCAACCAAAAAGAAAAAATTGTCGAATTCATTAACCATCACATTATCTGTCGTTTTGGCGTTCCTCATCGCCTGATAACAGATAATGGAAAAACTTTCAAAAATAAGTTGTTACAAGACCTTTGTGACAACTTTGGTATCAAACTTAGCTTCTCATCACCTTACTATCCACAAGAAAATGGTCAAGACAAATCTTCTAATAAAACCCTAACCAAAATCCTCATGAAAGTTGTTAACGATTCTGGAAGTAATTGGCCTAATCACATCCCATTTGCCCTTTGGGCTTATCGACTAGCATTCGTACCTCCACTAATGCCACCCCATTTTCTTTAGTTTATGGTACCGAGGTTGTCTTTGCCTCTCGAAATACAAATACCCTCCCTAAGAATATCTCTTCAGGATATTCTCACCAATGATGATTTCCGCCAAGAGCGGTTAGCCCAATTGGAGCTTCTTGACAAGCGTCGTCTTACAACTCTTGACCACCTTCAAATCTATCAAAAATGCATCAAGCGTGCTTATGATAAATGACTTCATGAGCATACCTTTAAGGTTGGTGATCTTGTCCTCAAAGAGAATCAGCATGTAACCAAACTAGAAAAGAGCAAACGTGGAAAATTTGCTCCTAATTGGATTGGGCCTTACATTATCACTCATACTTACGGATCAGGCACTTACCGTTTAGCTTCACTTAATGGTAAACCTGAGCTTGAACCCCTTAATGCCTTGCATATCCGACCATTCTACTATTGAATTTAGTGTTACATCACTTCTTATCTACCTTGCACTCATCCCTTGAGCTCATTTACCACCTCATACATTTTTGTTCCATGCATCTCAAAATAGAATCACGCTCACGTGGTTTGGTCATTACCTCCTCTTAAATATGCCTTCCCCTTTTTAGTCTGGTCCATGACTTAAAAGTATCAAAATAACATGTTCTCAATTGTACACTTATGGGATATTCTTGAGTCAAACTTCCTACAAAACTAGATGCTTCATGCCAAACGGACATCTAGACCTCTAAAGTTATAAATAGACTGCTCCCTCGAAGGACAGCTATACATAAAAACCGCATCTGCTACTATAAATAGACTGCTCCCTTGAAGGACAGCTATACAAATTCAGCCTTTATCAGAAGCTTCTCGCATTGATCAACTTCGTGAAGACCTCAAGAACAACAAAATACATATCCCCTATGGACTTCCCGCATTGATCAGTCTATATCCAGAAAAATAAAAAGTAGTATTCCAAAGCACTTTTGAGTCATGGACTTGTCTATTTAGGTTTGGTTCTCTTTCGTCAGAATAATCACCTTATAATAAGTTCTCTACACCCCAGCTATACCAGCCACCTCACCTCACCATTCGTCAACACAACAAAACTCAAGGGACGTGACGTATATCCGATATATTGTGATTATACAACTCTTTTCACCTATCGACTTCTCACCTATGCAAGGCACCTAGGGATTCAAGCCCATCCTATGTTAATATGTGGTTTGTTTAGCTCTTCTCAACTACGGGACACTTTTGCCTCTTTTACTCGACTCTAGGATTGTGTGTTGACCTTAATCAGGACACGATTCCCTACTACTTGGGTAAGCTAACTTTCGTTTCACCTATACCTACACCAACATCATCAGTCCCTTACCAACACCAACAATGTTACCCCACCAATATCAATATTTTTACCAACCAACCAAATTGCCCAACCCAAGGCCGCAACCAACCATTCTGGCCCGACCCAAGGCCGCAACCAACCAATCAGGCCCGACCCAAGGCCACAACCAACCATTTGGCCTAACCCAAGGCCGCAACCAACCATTTGGCCCGACCCAAGGCCGCAACCAACCAATCGGCCGCGACCCGGCCGAAGCCATTTATCTTTTATATCTCGACCCAACGCCGACCAACCATTTGGCCCGACCCCCAAGGCCGCAACCACCCATTTGGCCCGACCCAAGGCCGCAACCAACCAATCAGGCCCGACCCAAGGCCGCAACCACCCATTTGGCCCGACCCAAGGCCGCAACCAACCATTTGGCCCGGCCCAAGGCCGCAACCAACCAATCAGGCCCGACCTAAGGCCGCACCACTTAAATACCTCACCCAAAACCCACAAATTACAATTTTATCCACCCATCATGTAGCTTTTTGTTCAATCGAGCTCACCTGTTCATGTTTTAGCATGATTAGGGTACTTGATTTGATCAGTCGACCAACTTTGCCTAGACCGAGACCGTGATGTTTATCTCAACCAAACCAACCATTCGAGTCGCTTTGAAACATTCCTAAACGTTCCTGTACCTTACCCGTTATATCCCCTGGAGCTACTTCCTATGCCTTGGATACCAGGATTATATCACCCTTGTTTGGATAAACTATCGACCTTTGCCTATGAATTGCTTGTTTGCTCTTCAAATCATGTACCCTGGTCGCACTACTGCATTTCAACGTGCGTCTGCTTCCTTGGACCTACCCCACCATCTTACCATCATCTCAACACCATTTACCCTTTATCAACCCTATCCCTGATTTCACGCTACCTCAATCTGTGATAGATTTGAGGGGGATTACCTATACCCTTAACAAGAGTAACCACTTCTTATTATTGTCAGTGCAGCTTTACAAGACAAGCTACACGACAACAAGGGGCTAATGTAGACACCAAATTTGTGTCTTACAACCCCCGTGCCCCGCATCTTATTTCGCAACCTAGCCTCATCACCTAAACCTTACACAATTATTTATTAATTACCTTATAATTAATAAATCCACATCTCCAAACCTGCCACCTCATTTCGCCACCTCATCATGACCTAGTCCTATTCCTAAACTAACCTAATTAAGACCTATAACTTGGTCTACATCCACACCCATGACTAATTACTCCTCACCCGCACCAAAATCAACCTAATAATGACTTGACCAAGCCCACAACTAATTCCTCGGGAGAAAAGGAGGGAAAGTTGGCTATTTTACTAAAAATAGCCCACTTTGACTTAACCGATATTGGTTCCTACTCGACCACCGTCGGTTACGTAACCGCCATCGGTTCCCTATAAATGACCTCCCCCAACCAAAAACAAAGGGTTGGATTTTCATTGATCGAACCAGGGAATTGATTGGAAGGATCGGGAATTCACTTGGCCAAGCAGAGACAAGTGAAGGAAAGAGAAGAGTTTGCAGAGGAGGACATCAAGCCCAAGACTGCAACTGAGTAACCAGAGCCCAGTGACACTCATCCAAGCATTGGGAGAGAAGATAGCTCATCTTGGATTGTCAGATCATCCTACCTGAACCCTGCCTTCGTCATCACAGTCCTTGAACCTGTATCTTCATCAGGAACTAGTAAGTAGTGTCTTACACGTTCTTTTAATAACATTTCTTGGATTTCTGAATCACAGTAATTACAAGTCTATTCTTAGATCTACTACCCGGTAACACCCTCCATCTAACTGCCATTCCTCTACCCCTACATTACCCCCAAGAACAGCCCCCATACTCTCTGAGTCTTCTCCATCACCCCATTACCTATCCCCAATCATTTACCAGCCTTATAAACACCATAGCCACCTTATTTCCAACCTTCACTAAAAGCCCCTAAACCACTGCCCCTACCGATATCGGTTAGCAGAAACCGGTACCGGTGACAGTGACTGGCATCGGTCACTGTGATTCAAAACCAAAACTAGCCCTTTCCTCTATTGTTTTAACAAGGCAATTAAATTGTAATTTGGCAATAGCTTCTTTGTTAGAATTTGTGTTAATTCATATTAGCAGGGGAACTGACCACCTTCGAAAGGAAGTTTAATACTTCCTGGGCCCAAGGTAGTTCCCTCATTTATTGTCTAATTAGAATCTGGTGGTCTTGTATTCTTACTTGCAGGTAGTCCTTCCCAGACAAAAAGGAGTTCTTTGCAATCGATCTGATCTCTCTCTACGGTACGCGCACACCCTCTCAACATTCAACAAGTATTCCTCCTAGCCCTAACCCTTATCTATTTCTCAAAGGAATGAAAGGATAGAAGAAACTCTATTCCAGGAACGGAAGCATTTCGGTGTGAAACACCATCCATGAGAGACAAAAGTTCAAACCCAACTGTTGCATCAACAATGACATCTATGGATGGTAATGGGAAGTCATCCTTAGGACATGCTTTGTTAATGTCTCGGAAATCTATGCAAATGTGTATCTTCCCATTCTTTTTGAGAATGGGAACGATATTAGATACCCATTGAGAGTAATCGACTGGTTTGATGAATCCTACTTGGAGGAGTTTTATTACCTCCTCTTTCACCATGAGAGCTACCTTAGGTTTCATGGGTCTTGATTTTTTTAACCGGCTTTGCATCAGATTTAGTGACAAGGTTATGCACCGCAATGTGGGGTGCAACTCCTATCATTTCCTTATAATTAAATGCGAAAGCCTTCTGATGTTCCTTGAGGATTCGAGTGTGTATTTCTACTTCTTCTAGGGTTAGCGAGGATCCTAGTTTCAAGATCTTTGGTTCATCCTCCGTTCCGATGTTAACATCAATTATCTCTTCGATTAAGGAGGCATTACCTTCTTCAAACTCAGGTGGGGCTGGAGGTAAATCCAAATCGTCCCTATTTTCTACTATGTATACGCTAGGTTCCATTTCCGAGGGAAGATCCATCATGGGATTTCCGAAGTAGGAAGACGAATGTGGGATTAAGGACAAATCTATCATATGATAGGAGAGATGTAATGCTGCATAGGCATTTAAGTAATTCAGAGTGGCCATATCACTATCAATGTGGTCTAGGATAGTAGATTCATTTCTGTTTAAAAGAGAATTTGTCATTGTTTTTATCAATGGTTCATCACGAAGGGATACCATGAAACAGGTATCCTCTAACTTACTATTTGGAGTAAAGCGTGATGCCGAGGTTGCTATAGAATCGGTGAGAAGATTGTGTTCTCGTGGGATTGCTTCAATTGATATGAAGTCAAACTCCTTGCTTAAATCTAATACAGTTATTTTGTAAAGTCAGTAAGTGCTCGGCTTTGGTTTCATATATCTCAGAGACTTGGTTTGCTACCAATTGTGAGTCTCCTAACACCCTGATGTTATTAACATTGATCCTTTTTGATAAAATGAGGCCAAGGAGGAGGGCTTCGTACTCAATGCCATTGTTTGTACATTCAAAATTTAGTTTGAAGGTGAAAGGTAAGACTTTTCCTTCAGGGGAAGTAAAGATTACACTGTCCTGCTCCGTAATGGCATCTAGCTCCATCAAAATGGAGTGTCCAATATTTAGCTGGGAATATGGACGCTGGGATATCTGTTGTGTTTGCGCATTCTACTTCCACCATACAGAGATCCTCTGCTGGAAGAGAGCCAATACCTAGGGAACATCCCATGCCTGCAGAGTCAAATGGTAAGAACATTGGTAGATCTTGTTCTAGCAATTCAACAATTTTTGCAGTAGTTCCTAATGATACCATTTCTATAGTGTTAGCCTCATCTTTGGGGGTTGGGGTTGCCTTGGTTGGGCTTATAGCTTCAAGATCTGTCATAGGTACTAACTTTTCTTTTGGTTTTGCGTCGGTAGGTTTATTAAGTTGGTTTGTTGGGAGTTCAAACTCCGAGTGCATGCCTGGTATTTTCTTTAAGTCAGCTAGGTGTACATCGAATGGTTTTGGATCACCTTTGGCTACAAATATCTTCCCTAAGTGTAAAAACCTTACTTCTTGAAATAGCGTAGAAGGGATTGCCTTCATGCGGTGTATCCAGGGTCGGCCGAGGATCATATTATAGTTAGTTTCTCAATCTATAATATAAAACTCGGTTAAGATGGTTTTGGGTCCTAAGGTGACCGGTAATATTATAGTTCCAACCGAGGTGGCTTTAAGACTATCATATCCTCTTAATGTATTTCGAGTCGTGGAACAATTTGTTTCCCCATATCCAAGTTTTTGAAGGAAAGAGAAGGGAACTATGTTAACTTCCACCCCATCGTCAACCATTGCTCATTTCACGTAGTTATTATAAACCCATACTTGTAAGTGTAAGGCTAGATCTCCTCGGCATGCGATCTCAGCATCTGTCGACATTTTGTTTATCTCGAATATGACTTTGACATCCTTATCTACCTGCCCTGGAGGATGAACATCGAAGTCTATATGATTTACCTGTGTCTCAGGAGGTGGAGTGATGTTAATTAAATGGCCCAAACCTAATGCCTCTAAAAGAGCAGCCCTGTGAGCGGGGAATTTTTAATAAATCCAAAAAGAGATGTGCGAGAAGGTTTTTGTTAGGTCTATAATTAAGTCATAGGCACCCACAGGTTTCACTATGATTTGTTGGATATTATCCGTCTCTGGCGGTGGTTTGGACTTGGTGAGAGAAATACTCTTGTTTCCTTGTTCTGCTTCGATGGGTAGTTCGGCATCTAATTCTACTATACCGACTATCTTTGGCCTTGGTGACTTCCTAATTATGGCGCAACGATGGATTTAATGAAGTTGAGGCTTCATGATTATTTTTTCCCATCATTATGCTTTTTTTGTCCCATTTGGATTTAGCCTATTGTTATCGTGATTTGGGAGTGGATCATTAAAGATCTTGAGGGGAGCATTCTGAGGGGAAACCGCCCCTACAAAGGTATTTGATGCCGGTGATATAGGATCTGCCAAGAACATATCTATAAAAAGTTGTCTTTGTTCATCTGGCAAGTGTTGCATGAATTTGTTGTAGTCACGGCACGTTCTAGTGTCATGGCCCCAAATTTTGTGGAAACCACAATATGAATTAGGATAGTTTGTTGGTTTGTGCGTATTGTGGTCCAAATTTTTGATCAAACCGTTGTCTACTAGGATTAAAATTTTGCATTTGTTGTCTTTGGTTTGAATTCTGGTTTTGGTATCTAGTTGAATTTTGGCTTGGACCCTCTGTGGGATTTCACCATTGTTGTTGTTGTTATTGTTGTGGATGGTTAAAATCCACTGTATTGATTGTTGGGGTAAAGTTGTTGTTTCGTTGATTGTTCATTGGTGGTGAAGTATTCACATTATTTACCTTTTTAGGCTGATCGGTTACTCCATCTGTTATTACACCCCAATTTTTATTAAGGATTTTAGGTCCTTGATTGATGTTCGTGGTAGTAGGATAAGCTGTAGTGTTCTGGTTGGAGGTGACTAACCTCCCATTTGCTCCATATGTTTTGCGACCACTATCAATTGCTGCTTGATCTATTCGAAGAGCACTCTCAAGTACTTCATCGTAAGTTCTTAATGGGAACTTCTGGACTTCTTCCTTCACCTCTCTGCTAAGAGAATGAAGGAATAAATTGCATAGTTCCATCTGATCCATGTTCGGAGCACTTGCCGAAGAATAAAGAACTGTACGCCACCTTTGGATGAAATGGGTGACATATTCATTGTGTTCTTGCTTAATGTGTAAGAATTCCCTGATTCTTGTCCTTAATAGTTTATTCATGTCAAAGGCCTTAATGAACTCTGAAACGAGTTGTTTGAATGAATGGATGGAAGCCTCAGGTATTCTATAATACCAATCGAGAGCGATACCCTCCAAAGTTTTGGGGAATATTTTAGCAACAACCCCATCCCATGGGAGTAGTTCTCGAATGGTTGTAGCGTAAGCTTTGATATGTGCATTTGGATCTCCCTCACCTTTGTATTTGGGAAAATCGGAAGAGGTCTTGGAAGCATGATGCTTCATATGGTGAAATCTAAGGGCTCTTTCAAGTATTCTAAATATGTCCCTATCGCATAGGTTTTGACCATTGATGGTGCCTGCTGAGGGAGCGGTGGTGGAATGGGTTGTTGATATGGCATTGCATATGCATTGGTAGGGGTGTAAGGAAACCCCTGTGGTTGAGTAAAAATACCGGGAGAGGAGAGCATATCCCCTTGTGGTGATTTGGAGTACATGTTTAAGTATGAAGGGGTATTGTCCAAGAATGGATTATTTTATGCTAGACCGGGAGGAACAGCGTTAGAAATGGTGGGTCTAGTTGGCATTTGTTGTGAATACTGAGGAGTCATGCCTAACGTGCCTACTCCTGTGAGGAGGTCTATTTGGCTAGGAGGATTAGAATTTCCTGTTTGTATGAATTGAGAATGATGATTTTCCGGGCAAGTTCTAACCCTCTCACTTTTTCTACTAACGTTGAAATGATTTCATTTGGTGAAGTCATGATGTTTTGCTATAGTGGCATTTGTTGTATATCATGGTGTTGTATAGGTAGGTGATATCCCACTATGAATCGATCGCTGCCTGCCAAGTTTCCCGAGGCCATTTCCTATATGTAGTGGGATGGAAATATTTTCTTGAAAAGAGACCTCGGGTTGTGTTTGTAAACCTCCTATAGGTGGGTACATACTTCGAGAACGTTGTTCGTTCTGGCATAACGTCATCAATATTCATCGTCTAAACCTCGGTATGAGTCCGATTGTCTACTAATTTGTGGTCTAAGCAAGACTGAGGAGATGAACCAAATTCTTCGGTGAACGCGTCATGTTATTTGAGCCCAAAGCCTCTTGTTTGTTGCGTTTGAGCGAGCCGATCTAACTCCTTAGTTTGAAACAATGAGTTATATCTGATTCTTGGAGTTTGTGTTGACAACTGGTTAGTTGAGTAGTTAAATCAGATTTAAATTATAGCTCCATCATCTGAAATTTAGTCTGAAACTCACTAAGGGAGTGAAGCCACCGCACTCTCACCACCATGTTAGTCTCTCCCATACCAACAATGCAAAGATCATCGGTAACTGTATAGTTACCCATCATGATGCTCACTTGGGGAACCCACCGTGTGCCCCTCATAAACTCTCCATTGGCTATAACCTTGTTGAGGCCCTCAAAATCCTCTATTCGTAATCCTCACCTCTCAACCAATGAGGCATCAATATAGTTTTGGGTTTCCCCACTCTCAATGAGTACCCCAACTTGCTGACCCTGCATAACTCCTATAATCATAAATGCCTTGTACATCAGAGTACTAGACAATGTGGCTATAATTTCCTGAGGAAAATCCTCCTCCTCCTACCCCACATCAGCACTATCCAACACAACCCCATCTCCATCATCCATCTCGTGAGTCTCTAACTCCTCACCTCTGTTACCCTTGCTCTCCTCAAAGACCTCAATGAATTGGGCCTTCCCTCTACCTCTGCAATCATGTTCTAGAATCCAAGGTGTGTGGCAATCGAAACATAGATTCTTTCACCTAATCTCTATCCTCTTGGGAAGTGGTTGGCTTCTTAGCCACCTCCTGCCTCGATGGAGGATCCCCACTTAAAAGTTCATCTATTCCGGATGGAGGTTCCCTTTGTTATATGCTAGATGGAACCCTCGAATTTGGAGTGGATAACTCTAATTCTTGAGCTCTCCTAACATCTGCGAGTAAAGAAGAAGGTTCAAATGCCTTCACAAACCCAACGAAAGCACCTATCAAACCTGCTATGAATAGTGAGATCAACCTCATCTCCGTTCATCAGGTACCATGACTTGTAATCTCTGAAAATATGTAATGTACTGATCCAAGGGACCGATTTTTCTCAAATGAGTCCACTCCTTGAAATATCTGTCAGGGTCTCTCCTATTAACTCTGCTCACCAGCCTCTACACAAACTTTGTGTGAGTCGTAATGTGTATGTGTCCTTGTGTAATCAACCCATGATGCCACCAATCATGAGTGTCTCCCTCAAGATGTGAGCTTGCAAACTTAATTGCATCTTCCTCACACATAGGATTCAAGTCGGAGTATGTCTTCAGCTTCTGGACCCAAGACGGTGTAGTACACTTCTTAGAACCATCGAAGTGTGGAATGGAGATCTATCCCAATCTCCTCTGTAACTCTGGTACCTATTTCTGATGATCTCTCTTGGGTCGACTGCCAATCTTCATTTTGCAATATTCTTGGAATGACATGTTGTTACGAAAGCCCTCACTCCAGATTTGGTTCCTCTCCCAAAAATACTCCTCACCCAAAATATCTATAGGCTGTTGTACCTGTGAAACTTCCAGATCCTTCAAGAAAGAAGGTTTGTGAAGCCCTAAAGGCCTAGCAGAAGAATGGGGAGGCCACTGCCCTGAATGTCCACTCTCGCCTCTTTGACCCTATTGTCCCATCTTGTTACTCTCCCGAAAATACTCCTCACTCAAAATATCTATAGGCTATTGTACCTGTGAAACTTTTGGATCCTTCAATAAATAAGGTTCATGAATCCCCAAAGGCCTGGCAGAAGAATGGGGAGGCCGCTACCCTGAATTTCCACTCTCACCTCTTTGACCCTGTTGTCCCATATTGTTATTTTCTCCTCTCATTATGACTATTGTTATACACAGTCCAGCAGGCTGAAGATGATTAAAGAATATTCTCTTACCCTTCTTAGCAATCATAGAACCAACTCTAGTACCTTGAGAGGTACTCTCCCTTCTTGCACTGAGTCTCCAATGAAGAAATCATGCTTGCCAACACTTGTAATCCCAAAAGACACATTGGAATTCCTTCTTTTGCTTATGAAATCAGTCACAAAATTTTCAAAAATAGAATTGATAGTTTTGGATAATGGCCACATATTACCAGGATCCCATAGCTTATAATGCCCATGAGCCCTTGTATCAGTTAAGTGAGCTAAAACTTGCCACCATATATCATCCACAAGATGCTCATATACACATAGTTGGAGCATCGGTCCAACAAACTCCATGATGAAGACTTCATCATCTACCATACCATGCATCTCATGATGGAAATAAATTGGAATAGGAAACAATAAATAAGACACCTTAGTGTGCTCTTCATACCTTTCCAGGACAATAATGTCCTCTGTGTGTTCAAGATAGACATATGTTGAGCTGCCCCCAACATTGTTGCCTAAGTTCCTGTTGAAAGTATCTGAAAGTTGTTCAACAGTTGCTGGTTTGGAAATTACAACAGGCTGCAATTTTACACAAGTGTCCATGTGAGGCTCCTCCTCATGTGCCAGCTGCTCCATAGAGTCTTCTTTCATGGGTGTAGACTTCCTTGCATCAATTGCCCCCATCATTTCCTTGAACTCTTGTATGTGTTGTCTTTCTTGAGTCGCTATCAACCTAGCAGCTCTAGCTCTGCTATTCCCTTCCTCACACTTTTTAAGAGTTTCCATTACATCCTCCTTGCTTGCATAAACAAGTTTCTTCTCTTGAGCTAGAATAATTTCTCTAACAAGAAAAGTTTCACTAATGCAATTATTTTGCTCAATGGAAATCATACCCTTTGGTTTAGAAGCTTCTTCTACAAACGATTTCTTTTGTGATTCGGTATCGCATATGATGACCTCGTTTGGGCTTGCTACCAATCTTCATCACGTAATAATTTGGAAATGCCATATTATCTCTGAAACCCCTACTCAAAGATTGGTACTTCCTCCAATAAGAATCCTCATAAATCACCTCTATTGGCTTCCCTCTATCACTATGTTCTCACCATGTTCCTTATTATCCCTAGGTCTACTTTGATTCACATTATGAGTGAGCTAACTCAAATAAAGGTTAGTGGCTTCCTACCTGTTTCACCATGTTGGTGGACATTTCCTTCATAAAATCCCCTTTGAGATCTTTCCAAACTACCATATTTAACCAACACAGGCTAGAGGGACAACAACTATGATACCATTGAAATATCCCTTGTGGGATACCACTTAAAAATGCACAAAATATATGAAAAATTGTAGCGAAGTAAAATACTTTGATTTTTACTAAAAATGTCCAAAGAGGATAGAAAATTGTATTAAATTTATATCACACAAAATATTTTCCCACAATGCATGAAATTTTGAGGGAACCTTAGAATATAATAATAAACACCATGAAAACATTTTTTGGAATAATATATTGTTTCCTAAAAAAGTACAAAGATGCCCTAGGTGGTGGAAAACTTCGAGAGGTTCGTAACCCTCTAAATACAAGAGAAAAAAAAGGGTCTTTGGAAATAACATTAATAGATATAGGCAATAATGTTTCCACCTTCAGATCTGAAATGAGCAACTGGAAAACCCCAAATAAAGGCTGCAAGTCGTCACGCTTGGAAAGGGGTCAGAAAATGAAGGAGGTGCCTTAAATGAGCTGCCACGCCCTGCCCAAATGGCTACCGTGAATCTGATCCGGAAGCCCACTAATTATCTTCCTCAGATGCCCCAAAACCCCTCAAAACCCTTCCTCTAAACCCTCTAGAAATATCTTTGTAGCACGGCCCAGAAAACTGCTCCAAAATGACAGACTAGGGTAGATCTCTCACTACCGAAGAATGACCTACTAGCTAGGGACGGGTCTCTCACCACCGAAGCTAGGGTCCCTGTGGGATTTGACTCCACAAGGTGTAGAAGCGTGACAACGCAGAATTTACATGAGAAGGGGTCAATAAAATGTATATGTAAAAAGTGCCTTTTCTTCCTCCCCCAGCTCCTTATATATTTTACCTTGGCAAACGAGCCCCATAACCCTAGGCGCATTTCATTCCATGGAGGGGCCAAATAAAATAGAGTAACTAAAGTTACTTTTCTCCTTTTTGAGTCACCATGTCCAAAAGTGACCCTCAACGCAAAATTAGATCATTGGAACCATGTGGCCCCTTCCCATTAGCTCTCAGCGTCCACAACCCTTGGGTCTGACCACGGCTTGGACTCGACTTGTCCCTCAGGATTTTGGGGTAGAAAAAGGGGACATTACACAAGCTTTCTTGCAAATGAAATGCTCTATTGATATGTCAAATGTCTTGCAAGGACATGGTGTAAGGTGTGACAAGGTGTACTAGGTTTCTTATATAGCTTTCCAATTTGGGAGAAGATTGCAACCTAGTGAATGTAGAATTAGAAAGGGATAAGTATGATTAGAAGAGATTAATTATAGATTAGTAACTCATGGGAGTTTGGGAAGGTTTAATTAATCAATTGGGATTAATTAATAGGCCAAGTTTAGCTTATAGAATCCATTTGGAGGGAAATTAGTAGAATTTGAGGGTTTTGAGAGGGGGATTTAACCAATAAGAGGGTTTATTGATTAAATATGATATTGAAAGGTTAATTAATTAATTAATTAAAAGAGGATTTTAACTAATGAAGCGACGTTAATTGGCATCCAATATGAGGGACGAGGCTAGTTAATTAATGAAATGTTGTTAATTGATCAAGACAAAGGGGAATATTAGCTAATTAGCGTAAAATCACTAATTATAACAAAATGACGGGAAAGAAGACAATTAGTGTAATTTTAGTATTAAAATTGTACGGTCAAAATTAGGTGTCTACATTAAGTTTATATACAAGAGCAAAGATAATCTTGAGGCTTAGCTTCTGAAGCACTTGAATGTGATTTTAATGGTAAAACAATGAGGTATGATAAAGAAAAGGTTGAATTGGTGGAAGAAGGACTAAAAATTAAGAATAACAAGGAAAACAATTATGGAAACAAAGTGTAAGTTAGAGAAATAAGAAGAAATGAAAGTACATGAGGAGACTCAAAAGTCTCTCTACTTTTCATATGAGGTTTTGTGTGATTGTGTATGTGTAGGCTTACTTGAAGAAGAGGTGAAACTCATAGAAGAATAATTTCTTAAAAGAGCTCAAATTAAGAGGAAGACATTTGAAATCCTCATTTTAGAGGACAAAAATATAAAGAAAAAGATGAAGAAAAAAATGAAAAATAAAAGAAATTTGTTGTTGATAAAGAAAGGAGGAGCTTAAGGGTGCAACACAATTGGAAGAAAGTTATTATTTGTATAGGTGTACAAATCTTCCCACTTGGGGAGTATGATGCAGGAGGATCATTTCTTGTAAATAATAATAAAAAAATCACTAGTGTGTTAGGTGTTGGGGGTCCTTATAGGTGTTGTGTGTTAGATCATATTCTATTTGGACATCTTTTGTCTTGTAATAATGTGATTTTGGAGTTTCACTCCAAAACCACTATTCAAATGTTTGAATTTCCAAAATGGTAATTAGAGGTTTAGATGATAGGTTAGGAAGTTTTGAAATGTTGCAATTGGTTCTCAAAAAACCTCACTTGATGTAATCACACGTGTTTTATCCTCCTAAGAAAGTTTCTTCATCATGGTTACCTCTCATTAAGGGTTAGGCCACTTAACTAAGTATAAATACCACCTTTTTGTTATTCAAGAAGAGATATTAAAATAGAGAATATGAGGGGACTGAAAGAAGAGGAGAAAATAGTTGGAAGGAAGGTGTAGAAGAGCCATGAAATCTCAAACTAATATGTGGGAGGTCATGCCTATTTTGTAGAGATAGATCTTGTTATAATGAATCTTGAGAACTTTGAATATGTATATAAATGGTTAACATAGATTGAGATTATTTGTATTCCTTTTGAAATGCATTTTTATAGTGAAAAGGGTAGAAATATTGTGATTCTAATATCCATGATTTGACAGGATGTTCTTATTTGTTGAGATTAGGTGATATTTAGAAGTACATTCTCAAATTGATAAAGGAAGCTCTATGTTTGGTGTATGATCTGTTTATATAGGTTCTTGAAGAAGTACAATGGAATTTTTAATAGGAAGGGACATGGTGTGAGGTTTTAAATTCCAAAGGAAGACAAAACAAATCATTCTTAAAGAGGTAAGAGGATTGTACACGAATTCCCTATTGGTTTATGAAATTAATGAGCAAAGTGACTAGACTATCAAGGGTATTATTCTTGTGTGAAATTGTGTGAATTTTTGAATAAGGATTTTAGAACTCATGTAGAAGGTAAAGAGCCAAATATTAACAATAGATCAAGATTTTAAAGTTTGAAATTTAGTATATTGTCCTAAAAAAGAGTGTATAAGAGAAGAATTTACACAAAATATAGTGTTGGGAAAAAAATAGGGTTTTAGGAATAAAAACCTAAAGGAGAAAGGTGGTAAATGTCAATACAGATCTACACAAGTAAATTTGGTGTCTTTAAGTTGTGATTTGTGGAAAATATGTTATTTTCTTGATCTCATGTCTTTAGAAGATAGTCTAGGGTTAATAAGAGAAAAACAAGTATAATTTGCAAATTATTTAGTGAAAAGACTTGAAATTTGGCATGAAGAAGGCGTGAAGTGTAAACCCAATTGTCACAAAGTTTTAGAGAAAAAAATTAGTTTTGATAGGTCAAAACTGAGAATATTAGTCAAAATGTGTAGTAAAACCTACTTGAAGGGGTTTGAGAAAGGAAATAACAAAAACTTATAATTATAGTCATTACTTCCTGTTAGAATTTTTAACAAGGTAGATGGAGGTGTAATAATGGTTTCATTTTGGTGGGTAGGAAAAATATAAGGTGTTTACAAAGAAAAGTGAGTGGACACATTTTTATACCATGTCTTTACACAATTAAGAACAAGCATTTTAGTAGGAAGTCTAAAAGGGTGTCAAATAACAATAGAGGAAGTTTGTATATAGATTGAATAGAGGAATTATAAGGTGAGGATTTGGTTTAAAGGAAGAAGTATTGAGCCTATTAATTTTATAGATCAAGAATCTTGAAAACACAGTCAAAGACTAACTAGAACAATATTAGCCATGGAGATAAGAAAAAAAATTGTTGAGTTAGGAAGTGAATACAAATTTTAAACATGGTAAAGAACTTGTGTGAGGATGCCGAAAGTGGTTTAAGGTTGTGATTGAGTTATGTGACCTAAAGAAAGACATTAAACCTTGGTAACAAAGTCAAGAAGACCTAAGGTAGATCTAATATGGCTAATTGGAAATAGTAGGGGTATATTTGAAGGACTTAACCAAAGACTTAGAGCCTGAAACTTAGCATGAAGAATAAGCTCAGTAATGGGTACAAAGAAATATTATTAGTTTCACTTGAAATTTTTTTAGTTGCTCCCAACAATAAGGTTTTGCTAAAAATAGGGCTAAAAGATTAGACCTAATTAGAGACAGCTTTAGGGGAAATGAAAAACATAGGATAAAATACATGGTCTACAAGTTTGTGAGGAGTTATAAGGGCATAAAGGCTACTCAAAAAATATCATAGTATTCAGAATGCTTTTATATGGTTCCAAACAATAATATTTTCCTATTTTGAGGGTTATTAGTCTTATTTTGAGGTTAAAAGTGAAATTGAACAAAATGAAGGTTTAATGTACTAATTAAAGTTTTTAGGTGAGTTTGTAGCAGGGTTTTGAGTGTGAAGGAAGTTTGAAAAGTGTAAGTAGCTTTTGAATCCATATTTTCATGATTTTGGCCCTTTGGTATAGGAATTGTATAATGAGTGTTGGAAAAATTTGCATAATTTGACAAAGAATGAAGTTATAATAAACTAATTTCATAAAAGGGTTGTAGGTTTATTGTGATATGAGTAACATATACGTTGGGTTTATGAATGGACACCAAGCTAGGCACATTTTGTACTCTAGTGACAAATTAAATGAATAATGTAATAAATATTTAGTGTATGTTTAGGAGCTTTGAGTCATCATGTAATCTCTAAAAAAATGGATTCATTACTTATTTCCCATGGTTCTTTTGTTATACATAAACCAACAACAACAAAAATTCATCAATATTCAAGGTAATTTGAATTAGAGACATAAATGGGTTAAGTTTCTATAGAGTTACCTATTTATATGGAAGAATAAATGGGGAAGTAAAATAGATTTGTGAATGTGTTTAGTATAAGATGTGGCTTATTGAGTGATATTCATGTGGAAGATGAGGGATTTGATTCCATGAAATATCTTTATGTAGAATATGAGGATTTTAGATAAGCATGTGGAGTATGTGGAGAACTAATGAGTATTCCTTGGTTGGATTACTTATTATAGGAAGACTTTTCTTCAAAGGGCATAATTGTGTGTACCTATGGGTCAATGTGTGAGAGTTTATCTAGAAGAAAAATAATGAAGGATTATGTAGTCACTTTGGTGTTAGTAAGAAATTGGAAGAGTTAAGTGAGATGTTATTTTTCCATGCATGACTATAAATGTGCATAAATATGTATTGTAGACACAAAATCATGCACTTGGGTACATTTCTAGGTCCTAATTACATACTAACATTCATATGATTCCCAAGCAAGAAAACTAGTAATTAATGACTATTTTTGGCCTTTTTTCCTTTGCTTCTTGTTTTCTATTTGGCCTTTTATGTTGGGGTGTGGAGCCTATTTTGGTATTCTGGAATCAATATTGAAGTGTTAGAGTTCAAACGGTTATGTTTTGAGACTTCGAGCATTCTGCAGCCATCCGTTGTTTTTCATGTCATGACATTGTTGTCAAGTTGTTAATTGGTTGTCAACGTCGTGACAATTTTTTTCAACCATGGGAAGTTGAAAGGTTATGACTTTCAAACTTCTAGGGTCAGCTTTAGGACTTCTTAAAAGGATTGTAATCCTATAAATAGAGGTGTTATGGGCTTCCTAATGTATCTTGAATGTATCTTGAGTGTTCAAGAGGTCTTGAGTCTTAGTGATCAAGAGGTGATCAAGAGTGATCAAGGTTGAGCAATTGGGTATCAATTGTGGTTTAGATGTGGTTTAGCATCTTTGGAATTCTGTTGTGAGTTCATAACTGAGAGAAGACTGTGAGAGTTGTTTTACTCTTGTTGATAATAAAATCTAAGCAATTTCTTGGTGGACGTAGCCCACATTGGGTGAACCATGTTAAATCTTGTCTTGTCTTCTCTTGTGCATTATTTATTTATGTTGTTATATTTTTGCAAGTATAATTCTGCTAAATAGTTTCCTACTACTTGTGATTTGAGGAATTGTTTCCGCATATTTTTCACTAATTCCTAACAACTGGTATCAGAGATTTGGTGGTTTTTTGCTGAAGTGGTAAATCATAGGAAAATTTTATCTTGAGTGGGAGTTATGGCGGATAAGGGCAAATCAAGGGTTGATAATTTCAATGGGCAAAACTTTGGTTTGTGGAAGATGCAAATGGAGGATTACTTGTATCGAAGGACCTCCATGTTCCTTTGGCTGGAAAAAAAAAAACCTACAACCATGTCAAATGAGGATTGGGAGTTTCTAGATAGAAAGGTGCTCATGGAAATTGTGTTATGCCTTGCATCTTCTCGCTTCTTTCAACATATCGCAGAGAAGACCATGACCATGGAAGGTCTCATGAGTGCATTGGGGAAGTTATATGAAAAACCCTCTACCTCTAATAAAATATTTTTGATGAAAAATTTATTTAATATGAAGATGTATGAGAATGGTTCTATTGTTGATCATTTAAATTAATTTAATATGGTTGTGAGTATGTTAAACGCCATAAAATTTGACTTTGATGATGAGGTCAGGATTTGTTGATTTTTTGCTCCTTGTCGATAGTTGGGATAGCTTGGTTATGGCTGTAAGTAATTTGGTCTCTAATAATTCAAAGCTAAAGTTTGAGGATGTAATAGGTGTGATCCTAAGAAAGGAAATGTGAAGGAAGAGCACCAAAGATTCTTCTACTTCTGGAAATGCTTTAACGGTGGAGAGTAGAGGGAGACAAAAGAACAGAGGGAAAGGTAACCATGGGAAGTCAAATGATCACGGAAGGTCAAATTCAAATAGACCTTCCGTGATCATGCTAAGAAAGATCACTGTGGGAAGGTTGGTCATGCTAAGAAAGATTGTTGGGCTCTTCAAGATAAGAAGAACAAGGAGGAAACTAAGGAGGTAAATGTGGCAATAGGTGATGTTTGTCAGGATGCCTTAATTCTTTCTTTAGATAATATTATTGAGTCTTGGGTGTTAGATTTAGGGGCTTATTTCCATGCCACCCCACATAGACATTACTTTACTAATTTTGTTCAAGGATATTTTGGATATGTATATCTTGGTGATAATGAACCATGTAACATAGTAGGGAAATGTTGTGCTCGGGTGAAAATGTAGAATGGGAACACATGGCTACTTAAGGACGTCATACATGTGCCTAAGTTGAGGCAAAAATTGATATCAGCAGTTAGTTGGGTAGCGATGGTTGTACAGTCAATTTTACAACAGATTCTTGGAAGGTTGTCAATGGAGCTCTTGTGGTTGCAAGAGGTAAGAAAACTAGTAATTTGTATTTAACCAATGGTGATGATTATTGTAATTTAGTTGTTGCAGATGGAGATGTAACTTTGTGGCACCAAAGACTCGGTCATATGAGTCAAAAGGGCATGCAGATTATAAAGGACATGTTTCCCAGATTAAAGGAGTTAGATTTGGACTTCTGTGAGGACTGTGTTTATGAGAAATAGAAGTGGGTGAGATTCCTCAAGGTTGGACCTACCAGGAAGGAGGGTAAGTTGGAGTTAGTACATATAGATGTATGGGGGCTAGCTAAGGTAAACTCTATTGGTGGTTCATGTTATTATGTCACTTTCATTGATGATGCAACTAGAAAAGTTTGGGTATATGGCATTAGAAAGAAATATGATGTGTTTGAAAATTTCAAAATATGGAAAGACTTGGTTGAGAATGAAACAAGTCTCAAGTTGAAATGTCTTAGGTCAAATAATGAAGGGAGTATTGCAGCAATGAGTTTCTTGATTATTTTTTGGTAAATGGGATCCATAGGAAAATATGGTTCCAAAGACTCCACAATAAAATGGAGTGTCGAGAGAATGAATAAGACGATCATGGAGTGTGCTAGGTGCATGAGGTTACATGTGGGGTTACCACTAATGTTTTTGGTGGAAGCAAGAAGCACAATTGTTTATCCGATTAACAGATGACCCTTTATGGCCTTGGATGGAGGTATACCCGAGAAGGCTTGGTCTGTAAGAAAATTGATTACTCATTTCTTATAGTATTTGGATGTGAGGTATTTGTTAACATTGATAAAGATGATAGGACCAAGTTAGAGGCTAAGTATGAGAAATGCACCTTTTTGGATATGGTGAGGATGAATTTGATTTCCGTGTTTGGAGTCTTAAGGACAAGAAAATATTTTGGTCTAGATATATTGTCTTTAATGAAAAGTCATGTATAAAGATCATTACGAACAGAAAGAGGAATCAAAGAAAGAATATATAGTGTTAAAGGATATTGTATATGGAAAGGTGTTCAAGGCCCGGTTCAAGTGCAATATGTTCCAGGTATAGCCAGTTCAAGAACCTACTCATCAGAACCCCAAAATCTTGAGGTGAGAAGGTCTTCTAGGGTAAGAAGGGAACCTAAATGATTTACTCCATCTTTGAATTATTTATTTCTCATTGATGAAGTGGAGATCCAGGGGTGATTTGAGTAAGTAGTACAAGTAGATCTCGGGAAGAAGTGGGAGCAAGCCATGGATGAAGAGCATAGATCTCTTATGGAGAACCGGACTTAGGATCTGGTGGAGCTACCTGATGGCAAGAGAGCATTGCAAAATAAGTGGGTGTATAGAATCAAAGAGGAAGATGGAGGCAAGAAAAGATACAAGGCCCAGTTGGTGGTTAAGGGATCTGCACATAAGAAAGGTATAGACTTTGATGAAATTGTTTCTCTTGTTGTTAAAATAACTTCTATTAGGATTGTTCTTGGTTTAGTAGCAATAGAAGACCTGCACTTAGAGCAGTTGAATGTGAAGACTGCATTCCTTCATGGTGAGTTGGAGGAGGAAATTTATATACAAAGCAACCACATGGTTATGAGGTCAAAGTGAAGTAGAGGTTAGTGTGTAAATTGAAGAAGAGTTTGTATGGCTCAAAACAAGCTCCACGGTAGTGGTATAAGAAGTTTGATGAGTTTATGCAGAGAATGGTTACTCCAAGTGTCACTTAGACCATTGCATGTACATCAAGAATTTTCTTGATGGTATTTATATTATTTTTGCATGTATGTGGATGATATGCTTGTTCTAGGAAGAACATACAGAAATAAAGGTATTCAAGAAGTAGCTAGGTGACTCCTTTCTTTATGAAAGATTTGGGGGCAACAAAAAAATCCTTGGTATGATAATAAATTGAAACAGAAGGAGAGGAATTTGGTATTATCTCAAGAAGAGTACATAAAGAAGGTCTTGGAGAGGTTTAGTATGCAGGATGCTAAACCAATTGGTACTCCTTTGGTAGGTCACTTTAAATTATCAAAGGAGTAGAGTCCCAAGACTAAGGAGGATAGAATCCAGATGTCTAGGGTACCATACTCATCAATGGTTGGTAGCTTGATGTATGCTATGGTATGCACTAGGCTTGATATTTCCCATGTAGTGGGAGTAGTGAGCAGGTTTATGAGTGATCCAGGTAGAGAACACTGGCAGACAGTGAAGTGGATCCTTCGGTATTTGAGAGGGACCATGGGAGCAACATTTTGTTTTAGTGGATCAGACACTACATTGTGTGGCTATGTAGATTCATACATGGTAGGATATTTGGATAGCAGGAGGAACATGACATGTTATGTATTTACGGTTGGTGATACAATGGTGAGTTGGATTTCACTATTACAAAAGGTTGTGGCTTTTTCAAACACAAAGGCTAAGTATGTTGCTTCCACAGAGGCAAGCAAGGGGATGATTTGGCTACAATAGTTGTTCAATGAGTTGGTCCGTAAGAAGGAAGTTGGGAGACTACACATTGATAGTTAAAGTTATATTCATTTAGTGAAGAACTTTTCTTTCCACTCTAGAAAAAAGTACATTCAACTGAGATATCATTTCATCAAGGCAACTTTGGAAGAAGATAAGTTGAAGTGGAAAAGATTCATACCAATCAAAATCCTATGGATATGATGACCAAGGTGGTCATAAGGAGAATTTTAAGTTGTGTTAAACTTTTATTGGCCTTCATGGTTGATAATAAAGGTTTGAGAACTTTTCTCAGTGGAAATAATCTCCAAGTGGAAGATTTTTGGGGTGTGGAGCCTATTTTTGGTCTTTTGGAATCAGTATTGAAGTGTTGGAGTTTGAATAGTTAGGTTTGGAGACTTCAAGAGAATTCTTCAGTCGTCTGTTGTTTTTCATATCGTGACTTTTCTTTCAAGTTGATGTTAATTGGATGTCAACACTGTGACAATTTTTTTCAGCCGTGGTAAGTTGAAATATTATGAATTTCAAACTTATAGGGTCAGCTTTAGGACTTCTTAAAAGGATTGTAATCCTATAAATAGAGGTATTATGGGCTTCCTAATGTATCTTAAATGTATCTTAAGTTTTCAAGAGGTCTCGAGTCTTAGTGATCAAGAGGTGATTAAGAGTGATCAAGGTTGATCAATAGGGTATCAATTGAGGTTTATCGTCTTTGGAATTTCATGTTGTGAGTTCATAACTCGAGATAAGACTATGATATTTGTTTTACTCTTGTTGATAGTAAAATATGAGCAAGTTCTTAGTGTACATAGCCCACATTGGGTGAACCATGTTAAATCTTTTCGTGTCTTCTCTCGTGCATTATTTATTTATGTTGTTATATTTTTGCAAGTATAATTCGATAAATAGTTTCCTACAACCGTAATTTGAGGAATTGTTTCCGCACATTTTTTTCACTAATTCTTAACATTTTACACCCCACATCCCAGTTGGTATTTTACTCATTTATCTTTTATGGCTCCAAACACCAATGCCCGGCCAGACAAGAGCGATTAGGTGCCCCTATCCCTCTCGGGAGGCCTAGACCCTTTTCCACCTTACTCACTTCTTTTGGGTCTCTTTTATTTTTGGGCATCTTTTTCACTTATGGGTCGGCCTTCCAGCTATCAATTATAAAATTTAAATAAGGGAATCATATAAATACATAGCTATATGTTCAAAATGAGATACCAAGCTCTAAG
Organism: Taxus wallichiana var. yunnanensis; assembly: GCA_018340775.1. NCBI lineage: Eukaryota > Viridiplantae > Streptophyta > Pinopsida > Cupressales > Taxaceae > Taxus > Taxus wallichiana. Next base: position 317,143,680 of record CM031244.1, read on the forward strand.
CATTATTACTATCACCTAAGCTTGCACTCAAAAGGAACCTAAAGCACTTCAAAGCATCCATTTGGAATTCAATCAAGGGATAAGGGACTACATTTTCTAGCATACACTACATAGGAAGGGGAAGTTCATTATTCCATCCACACATTCTATTTACATTGCTACATCTAGCTATATCCCGCTATCAAGTGCACTTACACAAGGGCATCCTAGGGAACGATTCTCACACACACTCACAAGAACTACATGGAGTCTGAGATGTAGTGTAGTGCTTGGTCATAAGTTCACTCTATTGGGTGACAGTTGGGGTTAGTCCGACTCCCCATATTGTGCATATTTTTGGATTTGATGTGGTATTGTGGGTTTTATAGGTGATATTTATTTTGTAAGTTACGGGTACCCTCGGCGATTAAGGTATGACATACAAGTGATCAAAAAAAGATATTTGTGATATTTATGTGACGTAGTAAAAACCGAGTTCCAGCCTCATTTTTACATTCACGGGTTCCCAGTAGTATAATCTAGTACCCAATAACCCCGACTCAGTCCGCACTCCCATGTCCAACCTTCTTCGTGATCTACGAAGTTATTCTAAGAATTGATGACACATATCACCTCTTATTCGTACTTTTACCATTCGAGAACACTTTGAGATCAAATATAAATAAGTACTCGCTCCTTCCTCTTTTCTTATGGTTTCAAATATTACATCTAATATTGCTTATGTCAAATATGTACTTTAGCATTTATTATCACATGTGACTCTACAATATTAGATTTAATTAATTTAAATTAAATTAAATTATGTACAAGGATACATATTTTATTGTTGTCGAAGGAAAATTCCGAACATGGGGATGTATCAACCACTATTGCTATCTAAAAACCATGGGATGAATTGAGAACGGATTTTGTGTTATATTTTTATATATTATATGAGTTTCATGATTCTTTCTTATATCATTTATTAAAATTAAAAATAAATTATTTCATTACATGTAGGATGACTAATAATGCTACACATATAGTTAACTTATTATTTAGGGAATTTGTGAGCATAAATGGGTTATCATGGCATTTTACCTAATAGGGAGCTAATTTTGGGGATATTTTGAAGGATGTTGTGGGAAAAATAAATACAAAGTTACAAATTTTATTTACACCCTAAAAATATATATGAGAGAATGTGATGTGTAAACAATGTATAAGATGTAAGGGTTAATTATAGGGGTTATTCTAAATTAATTAATTTACAATTTACCATGCATAATCGAATAATGAATTAGTACTTGCAACAATAAAAGTATATATAATGCTATCTCAAAAATATAAAATGAGATGAAGACTTAGTTGTGCAGAGTGGAATATGGGATATCCGAGTGTAAAGACTAGGAAAATAGGCTTGTTTTGAACTTGAATATGCTTCATTTGTAATATTGTCTACGGAAATTGTCTTTGTCAAGAACTATATATTCCTTCCAATATTTTGTACATTCTTTCCCCATTTTATATGTTCTTGGACCTACTTGCAATTAGTTTATGCAACTTTCTATGTCCATCGCTTATCTAGAAACCATTTTCATTAGATGTCGCTCTAGATTACACAACCTCTAATGACCTAAAATAAGTGGAAACCCTAAATACCTATAATACCCTTCATCAATTACTAGATAAAAAGGAGAATTCAATGTGTTGGTGAGGCTAGACTACCCTTGGTGGTCAACGTATGTCGAATGAATCTAGAAGTGTTGCACTACATTCCCTTGAGCGAATCAAGCCTCATGCGCTTATCCTAGTTTTTTTGTAAGTTTGAATGTGATCTTATTCAAATAAAAGTTCATCTCCTCCTCGGTTAGAAGGTAGATGTTGCGTTTCATAGATTATATCATATTTGTTTTCTTCTTTGGCTAATAAGTGAACATCACAATGGTTTAATAAAGATCACATCTCCATGAAAATTAGGTTGATTAAAAAACTTATAATTTACCTTCCATGTTTAGTAGAATTTAATGATTTCCTTCTCTCTATTTGGAGTACTTCCATCTCAACAGATTACAACATTTTTGGGAATGTATACCCCATGACATTTAAAAATATAGTTTGGTATTATTTAGTGAATACCCTACATCTACCTGCACACCTCTAGTTTCATAAATTACATCATTTGCGGCATGTGCACCATATGAAAATATCCAAAATTTCAACAATAACATCATATTTTACATACCATCAAGTGTATTTGTTCTTCTTCTTTTTATATTTTTAATTTTCAATTGTTTCAAGGTTTCAAATTGATTATCATTATCGATATATTGATCTACTTGCATTTCCACTTGGTGATAGGCACTCACATGGGACATGATACATAAAAACATTATAACTACAATACCCTTAATGATTATAACATATATGCATTTTTGTATATCCCTATAACCTATTTTTATTGCATTTGGACACCGATTAAATGAGGGAATCTACGAGTGATATAATTATGGTTTAAGACACTTAGAGATGTCATTTTTGAAATCCTTACAAAATTTGGACTAGTGCCACATATTTAGATCTTCCACACACATTTCCCCATGTTTATCATCTTTATTTCCTCTATCTACCATATTTACACACTCAAGGTCACTTTTAGTTTATTTAAAGTCATATTTACACCTTTGCATACAATTCTTCTTTTCATTGTTCCTTGAGTTTTGATCTCTAGGATAAGATAAAAACTACATAGACATGGTACTTGAACCTATATGCCCCTTTTATTTTTTTCCCTTTATATAGAAAATGATCATTTTTAAAAATTGGGTACTTTCCTTAGGTCCACCAAGGCTTTATTTTCTATTTCATTTTTATAATGAATTAATGAATACTTTCACATTTATAAAAATGGCCCTAATGTCATTAGTACCTCCTATCAAGGATTACAATCCTAAGATACCTTGGAGATTATTGAAAAAAACACTTATACGCATATATATCTCAAGAGTTGTATGACAACATTCCATGAGTAAAATTCTAAATCTACACTCCTAATCAAAATTTGTATTTTTCCAAGTGTCTCTTTATGAATGAAGGATCATCCTACATTTCATATTGATTAATCTATCTACATTGAGCATATATGATGTAAGTTTAATCGTGAAAACTTCACTCTTTATGGGATAACTGCATGGACCATGATCCTTGGTATGTAGTACACCATTTTCACATAATGGGGTATGAGAGGACATATAGGGATTAGTTTAGGACTCATCTTTCTTTGTTATTTCAAATGGTTCTAAGATTTGGTTAAAGGATATTTTGATTCAACATTGTCACACATTATCGCAAGCTTCCAAGCTTATATTATAGCTAAGTAGAGGTAAGATAACACATTCCGAGAAAGGAAATAAAAGTAGTGTATTTTAGGATATGAATGATACCCTTGAATAAGCAACGTGCCTATTTTGACCCTTTTAGTTACTTCTTTTGTAGAGAGCATTTTGGATAGCCATATTTGTAGGATAAATTGAAAACATGTTTTTAATTTGATTTCTAGTCTATATGTCTTGTTTATAGTCATTCCTTGAGAATAATTAGGATATATTATTCCTTTACTCATGATATTATTTCTCTTTATAATATCTAAATTACCATGATTTCAAGTTCTAGTTATTGTAATTTATTTTCATGTTTCCATAATTTGATTCAAGTTGAGTTTCAATTTTTATGCCTTTATGTGTAAAATAATTTTTAAAAATTAATGTAGGAGTTGTGAGTGTGCACGCAAGTATTTTGATGTGTGTAGCAGTTTAGATATCCAATAACACGTTATCATATAACATAATGAAGCCATAAGTTAAATATTCATTGGTTGAAGATGAAATTTCACACAAAATGAAATAGTTCAACTTCCGTAATGATTTCTTAGAGTATATATTTATAAATTAATTAATTATTTCTCGAAGGGATGTGATTTATAGATTAATATTAGTTTGGAGAGTGCAACCATTAGAGGGTTGTGATATTTTTTTATAGATCTTAGATGTGAGGGGTGAACTTTAGGATTGAATCCCATCCATGAGGGTATTGGAGGTATTATAACATTATACATGTTAATATCCCGATAAGATATAGGTGGTTGTTGGGTATGTGCATTGTAATTTCTCATTAAGAGTAATAAATATAATTATGATGTTTTCCATTAGTGGAAGACTATGTGAATGTCCATTATTTTGTCTAAATTTACTATCTGCAAGGTCCGAGGTTATCTTATATTGAACCCACTAACCATGACTACATAAAATAGTATTAGACTTGGTAATAATTATAAAATGAGTGAGAGAGTGTTGAATTCTTCCATCCATATGAAAAAATGGGTAGATGAAAATTGTATAATGAGATTTGAGTGTTCTCCATCTTGCATATATGGGTAGATAATCACGGCTACATCAACCACTAAGAGAGTAATGCGAGTAGAGGATGCATAGGGTAGTTATTCATATTGTATAGGTGGGTAGATGATATCTTGTTGAAAGAGTTATCTAGATAGATTTGTGTCATACATAGGATTTTAATAAAAGGTTGCGGTAGAGGGTTAGATCTGTAATTAAGGGAAGTAAGAAAGAGATGTATGGGATGTATGAACACCGGTAAAATGATTTTCAAATATTGTGTTAAGTAGAATACAAGCCCCAATTTTTTTGATTAATAGATGAAGAGGAAGGTTAAATCTATACCACTCATGTTATACATTAATAAGAGGAAGGAGTTGGATATAACGTGATTCAAGTTAGACAACATGGAAGGAGATTTTGTTATTGTGGGAGAGGAAAATGTAAAAAATGAGGATATAGTGGATCAAGCCATGTATTGTAGAGATGAAGAGGGGAAGGATCCTTGGAATAATAGGACCTTGGAGAATATTGAATAATCTTTAGTAGAAGAAGGAGAAACAAAAGCTTACATTTTGAAAGGCGTGGAGATGGAAATGAAGGACTTGTGTAAGTTCTTCCACAAGAAGAAATTATTGTGAGACTTATAGAAGAAAGTAAATATGAAGATGATGATAATGTCATGAAGTAGATAATATAGATGATGTGGTGGTTTTTTAAGATCCATCTCTTGATAGAGGAGAAGACCACCTCTTACTTGAAAAAGAGATGAATGTCATGGGGGAAATTTCGATTCCCTTGGTTTTGACATTATTATAGGTAATTAGGAAAGTGTGATAGTGAATAAAGGGATAGAAGCTGTGTTTTTAGCATATTTAGAAGCATATAATAAAGATGTATTGATAAAAGAATAATTTACATGAGAGGAGTTGAATTTTGAATAGCTAAATGTTACCTTGGGAGGTAAAGAGTGTAAAGAGAAAGAGGTAGAAAAATTTGACAACTATGGTCTTGTAGTGGTTTCCAAGAGGGTAAAAATGAATTGGCCATAAGGTGTTGAGGATATGGAGAAACATAAATAAGAGTTTGGGAAGAAGATAATGAACGATTAATGTTGTTATCAACCCAAGAAAGTATATAATCTAAGATGACATGAAATTCATCCTAGATATAGTAATGGAGGAGATGTGTAATCATTTCTATGCATTAAATGTGGTGAGTTATTAAATCAAAATTTTGAGAAGGAGGGGCTATTGGAGGAGGAAATCTCTTAGAAGGAAGGAGTGTGGAATATGGTGAAGAAGACACTTGGTGGAGGTGGATGACTAATAGTTGGTAAAAACACACGAGAGGATGGAAAAAGAGAAAGAAATATTATTGGTGGAGGGAAAATTATTCCTATATGATAGTAGGGGTTGATTGGTGGATGATCAAAGTTAGGTGGAGGAGAAGAGTTTTGATCTAGTAGTTTGCTAAAAAATTTAAAGTTCTTAAAGTGGCGTAAGGGCACACCCTAGCCTTATCCTTCAGTCAAAAGGATGGATCTGACATTTATTCCTATTTTTTGACACTACACTCACAAAACACCTACTCAAGGTGTATGATATAGGAGAATCTAATTCCATGAGTAATCTTGCATCAACCAAAAATAAGTATATACATGTGTGTTTATGTAGACTAGGTTTTCTATTTTCCATTTTGGCATGGTTCATGTACTTAGGTGAAAATATCATATAGAAAAGCCTCAATGATACAATGTAATTGTTTATTTTTTTCTCCTAAAAAAATTATGCACTTATTCAAAAGTGATATCTTGTTTCAAGTTAGTATGCATAAGTTATGGCCTCTAGAAGATACAAGGTTTTGTAAAGAATGTGTGGCATGCATGAGGGATAATATGTGTGAGAAACATTTATCTTATATGTGAGTGATTTATTCTTGTATGCATAAATTCCCATGTGCATGAGTTATTGTGCACGATTTCTCTTGCAAATGAGTTATTCTTGTGCGTATGGTCTTTTAGTTTTTAAAATAAATTATAGTTCACATGAATTCTCTTGTATGTGAACTATCATTTTGTAAATGAGTTGTCATGGTGTAAAAGAATTGTTATTGCACATGAATTCCCTCATGCATGAGTTATCCTTGTGCATGGGAGGTTAATGTGTGTTTGAGTGTGCATGTGCGGGAGTGTTTAGTGTACACCATTTTCGACATTCATACACTAACTATCAAAGAAGCTAATGACCATAAGTTGAAGTCATTGAACGAAGATGAAACATCACATGAACTCGAACATGCAACTTATGTAATGTTTCTTTGAGAAAGTATTTGTAAGAAACAAAATCTTTCTTGAAGGGTTTGATTAAGAGGGGATTAGTTTAAAGAGTACAACTAGTAACGAGATGTAACATCCACAATTTTTACCCACACGAAACCCAATAAAAACCAACGCTTAATTTATAAAAATTATTGAATAAATTTTATTTTTAAAAAAAAACAATACTAGTTACAACGTTTAGCAAAAATTCTCGATTAACAAAAGATCATTTCAAAACCAATTAAATAATAATATTTAAACTTGATTCGGTTTACAATCCCCTTAGTTTCCCCCTTATTTAATTTAATAACATTACTCAAATGTCATTTAATAATTTTATTATTTTAGGGCTAAGTCTAATTTGCTCTTCCATTTAAACAATACTATTAAATTTAATCCCCAATTATAAATGTTGTCTAAATTACTAAGAGAATGAATTTTCTTTAATTATTGCAAGGTCATGGGCCTTTTATTTTTAAAAGTTACTAAATAAATAATAATGGATAACAAATTAAAGTTAACTTCTACACCACTTAAGTGGCCTCATTCAAACTTGACCCATGCATTTAAATGATGATTTCACCTAACTCTCACCTAACTTTTGTAGGGAAGAATTTTGGCCATTGGATGGATTGAATTTGGGCCCTTAGATCTAGGATTCAAAAATAACCTAATCCTCTTTTAGGAAGCTTTTACTCTTTCATTTGACTTATTTTCTCATTTCTATTTTGCAGGTTTTAAGGAAGGAGAGGAAGCCATGGAAGAGGAAAATGGAGCTTGGGATGGATATACACAACCCCAAGTTTATTTTATTTCAATGTCTTTGTAGGGTTAAGTTACAAATTCATTTGTTATTAATCTATTTCAATGTATTTTCCCTTCTTGGGCATTTGGGTATTTTACCCCTTTCGACATCTACTTAAATGGGTGTATGTATGTATGTATGTATGTATGTTTGTATGTTTGTTTGTATCTGTATCTATATATGTATACTTGTTTTTTATATTAAGAACAGTCCCAAATTTTATTTCAATATAATAATATTTATCCAAATACACACACACACACACACACATTTTTTCCATATAAAGGTCGTGGTTTTTATAAAATGCAGATTGTGTTAAAAAAGATATTAAATGGCAGATGGTATGTCACACTGGCCATATAACAACGGTGATTCGTAGTTTTGTAAACGCATTTGTTTATTAATTTGGGGCGGTCACCAACCCCACCCCCTATCCCATATAACAATGGGATGAGGGTGGGGTCGGCGACGCTCCCCCTTTTCCACAATAATCAATAAGCGGCCATAGTTCGCACGACCAACCAATTTACTATGGCTTTTAAATATATTTTTGTAATAATATATGGATAAATATTATTATATTGAAATAAAATTTGAGAATGTTTCTTAATATAAAAAAACAGTATATATATTATATTGAAATAAAATTTGGGACTGCTCTTAATGTAAAAAACCCATATATATATACACACACACACACGTTTTTTCCATATAAAGGCCGCATTTTTATAAAATATAGATGTGTTAAAAAAAGATATTAAGTGGCGAGCGGTGCATGGCACACTCTGGCCATATAACAATGATGGTTCGTAGTTTTTAAACTGCATTTGTTTATTAATTTGGGGGCGGTGGTCGTCGCCCCATTACCCCATCCCATATAACAATGGGGTGTGTGGTGGGGTCGGAAACGCTCCCCCTCCTTTTTCACAATAATCAATAGCGGCCATAGTTAAGTGCGTGCCAACCAATTTACTATGGATTTTAAATATATATTTTTAATAATTTTGTTTTTATATAAGGTTTTATTAATATATATATATATTTCATTACTATTATTAAATAACAATAATATTAATATATTAATAATAATAAAATAATCAAACTTATATAAATTCTTTTAAAATTCTCTTCTTTTTTACTAATCACATTATAAGTTGTTCTTTATTTATTTCTATTACCACAATATTAAATTTTATTATTATTATTATTATTATTATTATTATATAATTTGTAATAAGTTGTATAATTAAATATAAATATAACCTTGTATGTACCTAAAAAAAAAATTTTTCTCACTTAGTTTAAAGGAACAACTTGATTTATAAGACAAGGTAATTTGCAAGATAAGAATTTTAGAGTTTTCTACCGATTTATACAAAAGTAAACTTTGGAAATTTTGGTAAAACTATCTTATTCAATCTAATATGATTGCAAGTGAAAAAGTCTTTCCTTTTCTAAGAATATGCATCTACTTCCCTTCATTCAACAAGTCTAGAAATACATCTATAGTTTAAGTACTTCAATATGCCTTTCATGCAATGAAATAAGAGTAACTATTCTTTTTTACAAGATAAGTAGTTCTTTCCAACAAGCATACAACAAGACTCTTTCTCCATTCAACTAAATCACAATAATTTGGAATAAATAAAATATGCAAGACTTTCTTTCAATCACACCTTTCTTTTACAAATATATCTATCTTACAACTTGGAATAACATACAAGTGAAGGAGAGTTCCATTTCAACCAACATACAACTCAACTTTGTTCCTTTCACTACAATACTTTCAAATTTACATAAATGAATGTACAAGCTTTCTATTAAACATACAATTTTACAATCTTCCACTCAAAGTGGGAATAATGAAATAAACAAATTACAACATAAGGATCTTCAAACAAGTCAAAATACAAGTCTTCTTGCATGTCTTCTCCCAACTTGAATTTCAATCTTGCATTCTTCAATATTTCACAACAAGAATCACAATACAAAGGAAGGGGGAATAGGCAATGCTCTCCACCCAACCTTTAATCCATTAAGAGGAGAATTCATCCCCTTAATGGCCCCTGAGCCCCAACCAAGGAATAATGAGGATCTTGAGCAACATTTGACAACTTCTTTAAACAAACATGGCTTCCAAAAATAACATACATTTCAAAACATTCAACACAACTAAAATGACATACTCCACAATTTTACAACTTTCTCAAACAACACAAAGGTTTTAAATCAAACCAAATGGAGCAAGGACTATGGGAAACCACCTCCTTTTGCCTCCCAAGTGAAGTGGGAGTTTCACCCAAAGCCTCCATGTGCACAATACAACAAAACAACCTTATCTCTCCCTTGCAAGTATGCAACAATATGACCATGATTTTCTTTTCACTCCCCATAGGTGAAACTCTCAATCACACTCCCACCAAATTCATGCCTCACAAACTCCCTTTTCCCTCCCCAATGGTCCCATAATCCATCTCCACACACCCAACTTAAGGCATACTACCCAACCACACAAACAAAACCATCACAACACTCATACAATATTTAACAAGCACCATTTTCACATTTACAACATAAATAAGAAAAATACAAGCTTCTAAGAAAACTTCACTCCACAAGTCTTTTATGCCTCTAAGCTAAGTAAATTCCAAAGGCAACTCCAACAAACTCCCAATTCCAAAAATGCAAAAGGAAGAAAAATGAACAAGTAACCCCAATTCCATCAAATTCCATCAATAAATAGAAATGTAATGTGAGGATGATGAGGTGGCTCCATGTAGGATGCCACTTCATCATTCCTCCATTCCCACACTCAATTCAAAACACCATGCCCAAGACAATAAATGAGCATGTAAGACTATGACAACCCAAAAGACACTCAAAGTTGCACACCATCCTTCCAAGGAAAAAATTAATTGAGATAAGTAGGAAAGTGTAATTATTTTCACTCTTTTACACTCCAAAAAGGATAAATAAGTCAAAAATTAACTCCCAACCCATAGGTAGGGTTGTTGGGTGAATTTAAGAGGCATGAGACAAGTTTAGCTTGTCCCACAAGCCTCCAAAAAGTCTCCCAAGTCAAAATCCAAATTTTGAAGTTGGGGTGGAGTACATCACACACAAACCAACACAAATCCAACTTACATTCACAATATTTCAAGGACTATCTACCCTCTTAATTATTTAATTGTCACATCTTTATTTTAGTTAATAAATTAAGTTGGATTAGCTAATTAAGACACAATTATAATTGTTAATAAAGTGACAACAATTTCCAAAAATTTAAATACATATAACACAAATAAAGCACACATTAAATTAAAATAAAGGAAAACATTTCACCCCATGGCCACACATGTGAGGTCACCCCCATGGGAAACCTCCTAACTAGGCATGCAACAACAACACAACATAACATTACACAAGTTGTCAAATTTTAGCCTCATTACTCAACACTTTCGACAACCTTACGTGGTTGGTCCCATATCCCCTTCGATGTAAGTGATAAAATGTCTTACAACACAAAAAAATACCTCTCTAGCCTTACGATCGTATTAACAACATCGAGACAATATATAACAATCAATAATCATAATCATCATTCAAATTAACAATTCTATCATCTAGCATCATACAATTAATTCGATTTTGGCATCCATAAAATCATAATTCTACTCAAAACATCCAACATAGGCTATGCATCCAAAATATGACATGTTAGTATAAAATTAGAATATTGAAATCAACATATATAATTGTCTATCATCACCATCTAGTGCATCATAATAAAAATGTAAATCACATAATGTCAATAGTCCAAATATCTGCATAGTCCATCATCTACTAATCAAAATATAATAATCAAATGTCTAAGTATCAATCCAACAGTAATAACATCAAAATGAAATAGTTTCGAAGAGGAGTGGGCACTACATCCCCCCCCCTTAGACTTGACTTCCTCCTGGAAGTCACTGGAATAGATGAGGAAACTAGGCTCACAAAAATTGGCATCTTATCATGTGGTGCAGCTCATCATACATATCCCAATGGACCTGCATCTAGTCAATCTTACGGCCTCAAAGGCCCAGCGTCCTACGTTACTAGGATACGCATAGGCTCCATGTAGACACCTGCCCTATTCCTGCACTTGCAATGTGGTCCAATGCAAAATATGAGAGGGATCTTGAATGTATCTCCTAAGCACATAAACATGAAATACATCGTGGATGCAAGAAAATCTAGGTGGCAATGCTAGTCATAGGCTAAAGGATCGATACACTCCAAGATCTCGAAGGGACTCATAAACCTAGGAGCAAGCTTAGATCCTTTTCTCATAATGAGATAGGGCTCTTATGATGCCTAACGCGAAGAAACATCTTAGTGCCCACCTTAAAACTATGATCTTTCCTCCATTGATCGCATGTTTCTTCTATTTATCATAAGCCTCATGTAATCTTTGTCAAATCATGACAACTTTGTTGCTCTATATCATGTAACAATGTCATCCCAAGAGAAACTTTTCCTCCATTCTATCCCAACTCGGTGGTGTTACGCACTCTATGTCATACAATTCCCGAAATGGAGCCATGCCAATCAAACTCTAAACATTATTGTTGTAGGAAAACTCCATTAAATACAAGTACTCATCCCACCTAGACTGATGGTCCATGACATATATCCGTAACATATCCTCTAAGATATTATTCACCCACTCTGTCTATCCATCTATCTCTGGATGATAAGTTGTACTAAATTTGATACTCGTCCTAAGGGCATGTTGCATGGTAGTCCAGAAATGAGAGGTGTATAAGGGATCGTGGTCACAAATGATTTTCCATGGAATCTCATGTAGTCTAACAATCTCATCAAGATATACTTGTGTCATTGTACTAGCTGTATAGGTGGTCTTCACCAGAGAAAAATGATCCACTTTCATAAATTTATCCACCGTGACCATAATGGTGTGGTGGTATCTCGATGTTGATAGCCCTACAATGAATACCATGGAAATGGTGTCCCATTTCCACTCTCGTATGGCATGAGGATAAAGAAGGCCATTTGGGTGTTGATGCTTAGCCTTCACCTTTTGACACTCTAAATAACAAGACACAAACTAAGCAACATCTCTCTCGAAGTCCTCTCCAATGGTACAACTGTCTCAAAGTGGTGTGCATCTTCTTCACCCCTAGATGGGTTGAATAGGGTGCACGGTGTGCCTCAATAAGGATATCCTACCTCAATCCTCCATCTCTAGGAACATAGATCCGACCTTTATACCAAAGAAGACCATCTGCCTCTAATGAAAATCCATCAAACTTCCCCTCAAGGGGTCTCTGAGACTTGATCTCTGCTCTGATTGAAAGGTAGAAGCTATCATGTGGAAGCTATTGCAAAATCCTAGTCCTCAAGTCTATACCAACTGTTGTAGCCATAACCAAATGTCTCCGATGACTCAAGGCATCTCGCAACCACATTCTCCTTCCCCTTCACATGCTCTATCTCCATGTTGTACTCACAAAGTAACTCCATCTAACGTCGTTGACGAGCATTAAGATTGGGCTGCATGAAGAGGTGACAAAGACTCAAATGATCAGTCCTGAGAATGAATCTCCTTCCCAAAAGGAAATGTCTCCATCGAACCAAAGCATGCATAACTGCTACAAGCTCAAGGTCATGATTCAGATAATTTAGCTCATAATCCTTGATTTTACGAGACTTAAAGGCTACCACTCATCCCTCCTACATCAATACACTTCCTAATCCTACCAAAGAAGCATATGCTCATACGAAGAACTCTCCTTTGAGGATCCAGTGCTTTGTAAGAATAGGTGTTGTCGTAAGGCATTCCTTCAGTGTCTTGAAGGCCTTCTCACATCTATCTGACCAAATGAACTTCTTCCCTTTCCGCTAAAGGGAAATGATGGGGTGCGCATCACGAGAGAAGTCTGAACAAACCTCCTATAGTAACCTACCAATCCCATGAAACTACACACCTCAATCACACTAGTAGGTGTTGGCCAATCCATAATGACTCTAATCTTGGAAGGATCGACTGTGATACCTTCCCTAGAAATAATGTGACCCAAATATTGTACCTCTGACTGAAAGAACACACACTTCTCTAAGTTCTCGTAAAGCTGTTACTCACGAAGACACTGTAGAACCTGATGAAGGTGTTCCTCGTGCTCCTCACATGTATGTGAGTAGATCAAAATGTCATCAAGGAACATGAGTACAAAGCGGTCTAGAAAATTCTTAAACACCCCATTCATCAAACTCATGAACATTACAGGGGTGTTCGTCAAACCGAATGACACAACTGTGAACTCATAGTGGTCATATCTCATATGAAAAGTTGTCTTGTGGACATCTACCTCTCTACAATCCTCAACTAATGGTATTCGGACTTAAGATCTATCTTGGAAAATAATGTGGCCCCCTTCATCTAATCAAACAAATCATCGATGTGAGGAAGGGGTAAATATTCTTGATCGTTACTTTATTCAACTATCTATAGTCCACACACAACCGTAAGGATCCATCCTTCTTCTTCACAAAAATCACTGGTACACCCTAAGGGGATACACTAGGATGGATTAGGCCTTTCTGAGAAGGCCCTTAAGCTGCTAACTTGAGCTCACATAGCTCAAGTGTGGTCATCCTATATGGAGCACGTGAGATAGGTTACGCTCCTAAAACCAAATCAATGTGAAAGTCTATCTCACGTGGGGAGGCATCCTGACAACTCACTAGGGAAAACATCATAAAATATCCTATAAAATGTGGTGATCATCAAGTGAAGGTCCACTAGTCCCATCCTCTGATCTATCACTAATTGTAATAGCATACAACTAACAACCCCGCCATGCACACCGCTTCAGCTACATAGTGGAAATAGTGCAAATAGAGATGGGTCTCCTAACTCCAACTATCACTAACTCCACTCCCAAATCATTTGTACAAGATATAATATTATCAGAATAATCAACCACCTGGATCTGTGTGTAGACAACCAATCCATACCTAAGATCACTCCATAAGAACCCAAAGGAAGGATACAAATATCCAAGGTAGTGGTAAAGGGTCATAGGTCAACTACACACTCCTTGACTAAGGATTCTATTGAGATCTTGTCTCCAAAAGCCATCTTGGCATCCCAACTAAGGACTTGCCTAATGCCACCAGCTTTTGCATGCTCTACTACTACAAATGGAGAAATGAAAGAATCGACGAGCTTTGAATAAAACAAGATAGGGGTAGAAATACCGTCAATGCTACATGTGGTCTCAATCACCATGCCCTGGTGCTCTGACTAGCAGTTCTCGACCGCTACATATATCTTGTGGCTCCTAGCCATGTCACCAATCATAGGCTCATAAATAGGTGTCTTACCTTGATTAGCAGGGTTCTAAGGGCACTCTCTCTAATGATGTCCATGCACACCGCATCCATAAGCAAGTACATGGTCCTCTCCACTGAGCAGATACTCCTCTAGGTGGCCCAGTAGTACGTGTTGAAGAACTTGATGATCCTATCATAGATCTCTATGGGTGTTGCGGTGGACATACTCCTACCGATTGTGCTTTAGGTGGAGCTTGTGTCTTGTTGGGTCCCCTAGCTGGAGGTCCCATACTATGCCCTCTCTAATCATCATGACATTGAGGAGGTCGAAAGGGCAGTCGATTCTGTTGTTGTTGCTACTGCTGAGGAGGTGGAGGAGGCAGGAACGAAGATTGTTCTGAAGTGTGTCCACCATGAGGAGGAGTTGATCCCCTCGACCTACTATCCTACATCTGTTGTATATGGCTCCTCACCCTGTCACGAGCCTGCTGAGTCTTTCCCCTGGTTTCCTCTGCGATATAGGCCTTCTCCACGACCTCTGATAGTGTTTGCGGGCAATGAATGTGCACTTCCCCTCGCAAATCTAATTTCAGGCCCCAAATGAACCTATGAACCCCGACCTACTCATCTTTCATATAGTCCACATACTTGAAAGAGATCTAAAAACCGACCCTCATACTTTGCCACTATCATGGAATCTTATCGCAAATCATGAAACTCATCGATCCGCTATTCTTTGATGAATCTCTGGATATATATCTCTCCTAAAACGTTCCTCAAAGAGCTCCCAATTAAAAGTCTCATAATCCACATGGAGATTCTACTCCTCATTCGTCTACCAAAATCGAGCTTCGTCTCTCTCGAATGTGGATGGACATATGAGCTTTCGTGTTGTTAGAGCAAGGGCATAGCTTGAAGCATCCGCTCAAACCAACCAACCATGCCTCGGCCTGAAATCCCCCTGTGTCTCTAGCAAAATGAGGCGGGTGTAACTTTAGTATATCTCTAATGTGATCTAATGCGGTCGACTATCGGCCTTTAGGTCTCTCTACCGGTTATCTCTTAGCCTAGGGCTCTTAGACCTGTCTCTATGCCCCTTAGCTCTATCTCTGAGCTCCTTAGGAGGTGACCCATGTCTAACTGACTCCATGTGGGAGTTCTTTGCCCTATCCTCAGCACTATGATGAGAAGGTGCATGAGCCTCCACTGATGACTCTCTATCCTGTCTACTAGGTCACCCTCCTAAAGATCCTCCATGCATATAGTGGCATTAACATCCTATAGTGTCTGTAATATATGAGGAAAAATAGTTGCTATGACTTTGATCTGGGGGTGGTAGGTCTAGGTCCACGTGTAGGAACCCCTTGTCTAGTCTGCGCCTCCTACACAGACCAAGGTGAGAGTTAGTTTATCATCATCTAAGTTTTTGGTTTTAGTTTTCTAAGTTTTCTACATTTAACAAAATATCATGTAATGTTGTGTGTTCTAGGTTTAGAGTTGCGCTAGGTTTATTTATTTATGTTTCATGTTTTCAAGTGTTCCCAAAGTCCAAGTGTTGAACCCACGGCTCGACGACACAAGTGTAACACCCACAAATTTTACCCGCACGAAACCCAAGACAAACCAACAATTAATTTAGAAAAATTATTGAATAAATTTATTTATTTTAAACAATACCGGTTGCAACGTTTAGCAAAAATTCTCGGTTAACAAAAGATCGTTTTAAAAACAATTAAATAATAATATTTAAACTCCAGTTCGGGTTTACAATCCCCTTAGTTTCCTCCTTATTTAATTTAATAACATTACTCAAATGTCATTTAATAATTTTATTATTTTAGGGCTAAGTCTAATTTGCCCTTCCATTTAAACAATACTATTAAATTTAATCCCCAATTATAAATGTTGTCTAAATTACTAAGGGAATGAATTTACTTTAATTATCACAAGGTCATGGGCCTTTTATTTTAAAAGTTACTAAATAAATCATAATGGATAACAAATTAAAGTTAACTTCTACACCACTTAAGTGGCCCCATTCAAACTTGACCCATGCATTTAAATGATGATTTCACCTAACTCTCACCTAACTTTTGTAGGGAAGAATTTTGACCATTGGATGGATTGAATTTGAGCCCTTGAATTTAGGATTCAAAAATAACCCTAATCCTCTTTTAGGAAGCTTTTATTATTTCATTTGAGTTATTTTCTCATTTCTATTTTGCAGGTTTTAGGGAAGGAGAGGAATCCATGGAAGAGGTAAATGGAGCTTGGGATGGATACACACAACCCCAAGTTTATTTTATTTGCAATGTTTTTGTAGGGTTAAGTTTCAAATTCATTTGTTTTAATCTATTTCAATGTATTTGCCCTTGTTGGGCATTTGGGTATTCTACCCCTTTCTAGATCTACTTAAATGGGTGTGTGTGTGTGTGTATGTGTGTGTCGCGCACAAAGATTAAGATGTATATACACAAGTATATGAGTGTGTGGGTGTATGTATATATATATATTTTTTTTTATAAGAACCACGACCTTTATAAGGAAAAAACGTGTATATATATTTGGATACATATTATTATATTGAAATAAAATCTGGGACTATTTTTAATATGAAAAATTGAATCACAATAATATTTTTTTCCAAATATAATAACAACACAATCTCAACATATATTACAAGAGCTGATCTATTGATTGCTTAATCTTGTGAATATTATTAAATTCTTGCATTTCATTTCAATCCATAGCACCCAATGTTAAAAAAACTAAAAAATTTAAATATTTACATATTAAAGGGAGCAACATGGGTGGAATCTATTCATACATATCCAACCATATCTGCCCAAGCACCCAAAATGTACACTGAATACGTTTATAAAACCCCCATTAATCTTTCCATGGATATGCGCATTCCTACCGTGCTAGATTTTAATAGGGTACTGGTGCTACCATTGGCATCCAATATAATTTTATTTAAATTTTAACAGCCTATTTTTAGATTATTCTTATATGGCAGTGCTAAAATGCCATCATTGTTCCCACTCATCACATTTGACTGTTTCTTCTACTTATTTCTATTCTTTAAAGGTAAATTCCCTCAAATTTTCAGCAAATTGTAGGATTTTTCTTTTTATATTTTAAATTTAATTTGTGGTTGGTTTGTGTGACCTAAAATGGTTAGCCATTTTAGGTCTCAAAAACAAGTTCTATGGCCAGTATCAGAATTTATTGTTGTAAATTTGTAATGACTTTGAGCAGGTGACATTCATGCATAATGTTTGGGCACAAAATTATTTATTTATGTTCGAGTTTAAATTGTAATTGAGAGAGTTATCTCAAACCTGATTTACAACTGCATCTGTCCTGACTGTAATCTTTTCTGATCAAAGATTACATTAAATTTGTTGTAAATTCGTAATGATTTTGAGCAGGTGACATTCATAGGAAGCTTGTGCTCATTTATTTATCTTAGAATTTAAATTGCGATTGAAAGAGTTACCTCAAACATGCACTGCAACTGTATCTCCTGCCTGTAATCTCCTATATTCAAAGATTACAGTAACACACCAACAAATACAAAGGAATCCACCCTTTCCATCAAAACCATGCATACGATAACACCCATATTACCCCCACCTGAAATCATGTTCTCCATACAATGCAGAATAATGAAGAAACAAAACTGGATAATATTCTTGAAAATAAATTTGGTTTCAGCGTTCAGCCTCCATCCAAAGCCGTCAAGAACCAAAAAAATAAACCAAAAATGGCTCAAAAAATTACACACATGTATAATTAGGAATTTTGTACAGTGAAACCCTATCACGCTGTTACATTAGATATCAGTCTGTCTTGGAATTTGGAATCTGGATTGTACTGCGGCGTCATTGTTCTTGTATTTTATTCCAGTTTCTAAGAAATATGTTTAGTGGGCGAAACCGGTGGCATGGAACTCAACACAAAATTCACAGCCGATTTGGTCGCCATCATTTTAGAAGCCTTGTTAGATCTCTTGGAGATCATTGAAGCAATATTCAGCCTGGATCCACAACTCTCAAACCTCTTCAACTTTTTCTTCCTGTAATATGAATCCTCTGGTTTGGCGAGCTCTTCCACACATTTCACATCTGCTAGACACGAAAATGACTGCGATTTCCCACCATAGAAACTCGACAAGCCTCTCCTGAAATAAATAATACACGCAAAATCAATAACCAGAAAAGGAGGGCAATCTATTAACCAGAAAAGATGATACGATCCAGAGAAAAAGCTTACTTGTGAGGAAGTGTGGCTGCGAGATTGTTCATGCGATACAGAGGACCGTCATGAGCCTCTGAAAGATTATTCCAGGAAGAGGAATTGCTATTGCTGCTCTCGCTTCCATCCCTCGAATCCGAGGAACAAAATGAATTGGAATCGCATTCTTCCATGGCAGATTCCTCCGCTAAAATCTACGAAACTCCCAATTTTAGGTTTTCCTCCGCCAAAATTGTTGGCTCAGTTTTAGTACAGGTTCTGGATGGGATCAGGATGCATTGCCAGGATATATATCTGGTGCCACGTAGGACAAAACCAGAAGGGTCGCTATCCATGCTGACTAACCGTCCGGTGTTGAGGAAGCCAAGGCAATGCGTGATCATCAAAACCCTTATCCGAGTCTTTACGTGAAAGGAATTAACATAATATTTGCCACGTCACACGTAGGCGCTTTTTTGAGAGGTATATAAATAAAAAAACAATTCTTGACTTAAACTTAGTGGTGGGCCCTATGCGGCGCCATAACGTGTGGGGACCGGATTTTGGGGTGAGAAGACGGTACACATGGGGCCACGTGTAGTTTTAAATGCGTACACTAATAATAACAATAATGTTTAATCCTTATCCGCGAAATGGAATTTATGGTCGGGAATGTGTCTTGTTAAAGATGTGGTCAACCATCCTTATCCAATCGAATCAATTCCTCTTCGGTCTTCCTTATCTCTTTCCATGTTTAACCCATTTCTTTGCCCATGGTCCACACCTGCCATACATTAGGCTACTTGGTTTTGGGGATGTTATTAAAATCATTCATTCACTTTTTTCTTCCACTACATTGTATTAAATGTGATCGGATTTAAAGGATGAAGTTACAAATTAATAAATTAAATATTGTGATTGAAAATTGTTATCATGACATTACGCGTAATTCTATAATCGTCATTGTTTACAATTGTATTGACCTAATCTTTAACTAGGATGTTGAAATCATAAAATTAGTATAAATATCTTAAATATATTTTACGTCAATTGTTAAAATAGGAGGGCTTGTAGAGTTGTTGAAGGAAGATCAAGATGCATTGAAGAGGTATATTCACCCTGGATAGTAAGGCACATAACATTTGTAGGGTCGTCTGGAAGCAATTCTCAATGATCTTGATTTATTCCAAACTTGTCAAACGATTGTACACCGCTGCTTCCTGTCGAATAAAAAATTCCCTAAAACAATTGTTTATCGTTAAAGTTTGTAGACCATACCATGTTTTTAAATTAAAATATATATAGCTAATAAAATTATTATGTAAGATGAAAATCAACATTTAGAAGAATATTTTTAATCATTTCATAATTTATATCATTATAAAATTATCTTAATACACATATTACACTTTATTAATTAAATTAACTATGGTTTTAATTTTAAAACAATAATCATTTTTCTCTTTTAAAAATAAAATTAAAAAAACAAAATATGTTAGCCAATTTTTTTCAATAATAAACTAAGATACCCAAAATCGTGAAACAATAAATAAAATGAAAATCGTATAAGCATACATAGCAAGTCATGGAAAATTGCTAGTTTCGTTTCATGGGGTGCATATTGCTCTGCACGTGGCATGGTTGGCGATAAATTCAATGTAAACTACTCAAAAATATTCCACAGAACTTCCACCAGCGTGAAGGTATTATGGGGCATGACAACATTTTTAGAGGTAGGCTCTTCTTCAATAATATAACCTATCGGCTAAAGGTCTTAAATATATTTTAAGGGAAAAGATAATGGACTCCATGCTCTATTACATAGTCAAGATGTTATGATTACCAATTGAATTCTCCAAGAAAAATGAGAAATTTCTCGATGGATCGTTAGATGGGCGCCAAATTTAATGTCAAAATTTATTGTGAAGAGACTTTCAAGCATCATAGCACACCACTACCCCAATTGCCATTATTGAATGCCTCTCAACATAATTAATCGTAATGTTATTGTACCCACTAAGTCATTCACTTACTATGTACATCTAGCCTCTAAATACTTCATTTATATGCATGATTCTGAGCAAGAGAACTAGTCATTAACAACACTTGTTTTGCATGGATATTACTTTTATCTTGATTATCTTTATTGTGTATTATTTCTAGACTTTCACCTTACAGTTTTACATACTAGCCGACATCTTTCTTAATCTTGATTTCACTTGTTTTATCTTTTTGGCACCCTATACAGAACTACCCATTAGGGACATGAGCACCCAAGTGCTACTGTCCCCTCTGCGCTTCTTTCCTCCTCCCTTTTTCTAAATTTTTGGATGTTACATCTTTCATGTCTTTATTTACTACCCTGGGTTGGCCTTTCACTTGTTAATGATGAAACTTAAGCAAATGAATCATATATATACATGTCTTATTTAACCTCATTAAGGGGCAAGCATTTAAGAGGCATATACATCTACAAGGAGCTAATATTTTCTATCTATTACATCAAGGACTACATTTTGGGATTGCATACTTCATTGCATAGGAGGGTTTATTCTGAATTCCATACCACACATTTGCATTGGGACAAAGTAGTTGTATCTCGTTATTCTTTGTGTAACTTGCACTAGCTCAAGGGACATTATTCCAATCACAAACACACACACACGAACTACATTGAATTTGAAATGTAGTGCAACACTTGATGACAATCACATTGGAACGACCATCGAGGTCGGTCTGACTCAAGCATGTGCATATGTGTATTCATCTAACAAGCATTTGAGTATTATGTAGGTAGCTGGGGTTTTTTTTAGTACATGGGTGACATAACATAAGTGTAGCGAACTGAACATAATAAGCGATAATAAGTGACACAGAAGAACCGTAATCACAACTATCCTATAGACACCATCACCTGAACAAACGCTAGCACTCAAACGGTCATGCCCCATTCTAGGTGCTTCGTCCTTGAGATTGTCACATTCCAAAATCATAAATAGAGCTTATATAGTCCATGATCTATCTTTCCATCTTGTTCATCAGTCCAAAATTATTCCACCTACCTACATTTACAAGTTCACTGTCTTTATCCCATATCTTTCACTCTTTCTTAAACTTATTTAGCTAGATCTTACTTGAATATTGTTATATTTATTTGATCAACAATGTCCTTACATAGATTTAAATTTATTAAATCAATTATAACCATGAATGTTTTAGATTTATCAAGTACTTTATCATCAAAATAAAAATAATAATCATTCAATATTTCATATTACATCAAAGTCCATCATCAAGATGAAGAAGCCCATCAATATTTCGATTATATCCAATAATCCATCATCAACATGAAGAAATCCACCTAAAGTTCAAATTTCAAATCACGTCAAGCAATCCATCTTTCACATGCATCCTAAACTCTAAAACATTGATTATTATAAATGCATGTAGTTTTTTGTGAGATTATTCTACGAGGATCGAAACAGAAACCCGTGCACATCAACAAGGTTACACTCCAACGGTGATGAGAAAGCTCCAAGTAGTCGGAAAGTGTAATCGAACAACCAAAATTCATGCATAAAATAAATAGATCCACTCATTCACATAGATCGAAATAAGAGGGTACATATGGGAGTGTTGTGTAACTCTCATGCCAGGAAAATCATTCCCTCTATGAGGAAAAGAGGAGTTGTGATTCCTAAGATGGAATGTAAGTCCTATGACACCTATAACGCATATGAATTTAACAAATTGTATGATGGAATTTTTCATTTGTCATATAAATCCTATGACCTATGATCTCACCTAAGTGATTTGACTCGCCATGTGAGGTGGACAAGATCCTAAGTGATGATGAGGAGAGGAGCACACACACCACCCCTTCATCAAAGTTGAGGTAGAGGTCATGGTAAGTTAGAAAAGAAAGATAACTCCCCTAGACAACTAAGAAAGATGTGTCAAATGGGTCTTGACAACTAAAGGTCTGATAAGGTACCCATGTAAAAACTAAATCTTTCTAGAAAAGAAGAAGAGGAGAAGAGGACTATAAATCTTGAAGAATATGGGTGGATGCAGAAGACCTCACCCCAAGAAGAGAGTGCAAGTGAAGGAACTTAGCTTCAGTAGTAGGGCTTGCTTTGGTGAATATGTATGCGATATGATAAGGAGTCCGACAATACTACAATTCAATGATGTCTCCATGAATTAGCTCCCATATGAAGTGCATGTGCATCTCAATGTACTTCATCCACCGATGTTGAACTAGATTTCAACAAATCAATGTGGTATTCATGTTGTCACAGTAAATGATAATAGACTGTTGAAATTGAATACCAAACTTTGTCAGAATCCCCTGTAACCAAACAAATTTTGTGGCGTGTTGATTGTTCCCCGTATTCTACCTCTCAGAGAGATATCAAAAACGCATTCTACTTCTTTCTCAACTAATTGACAAGACCAAACAAGAGAAAAATTATAGCCCGAGGTAGACTTCGATAATCAAGATCACGCCTAATCGTAATATGTAAATCCAACAAGGTCAATCTTCATCCCTCCTAAGTAATGAATACCATCGTTATAAATTCCATGAACATAGTGAAGTATCCACTTCGATGTTTTCCAATGTAACTCATGAGGATCTTACATAAATGGACACGATCCCAACAACATACAAAATATTCGACTAAGTGTGAGTTAGATAGATCAAGCTCCCCACCAACTGGCGATAAAGGGTACCATCGACTATGGGAGTAGTGAAATAAACAATTAACCTTGGAAAGGAAAGGAGTAGGAGATGGCTTACAATCACATGTGAAATCTGACTAGAAAATCAAGGGTGTACTTAGGTTGTGAAATTACAATTCCCGAGTTGGATTGTGAAATTTATATCCTAAGAAAGTAATGAAGCAAATCCAAATCAGGTTGTGGAGAACTTATTGGATAAGTAAATCTTAATAGAATCAATGATTGAGGAAGAGCTTCCCGTAATCAACAAGTCATCAACATAAAGAACAAGGATGAGCATGGAGTCATCCTTCCACAGAATGTAAACATTAGGGTCAGAGTGACACCAAGTGAACTGATGTAAGTAGAAAGGAGTCCATCTTGGCATACCAAGCCCAAGGGGCTTGTTTAAGGTCAGAGATACTTCTTTAACTTACATATGAGGGAAAAATCATGGACATAACTCGTGGGGTATTCCATATAGATATCTACCTTTAGGTTCATATGAAGGAAGAAACTCTCAACATTTATTTGATGGACTTCCCATCTATTCACGAAAGT
Organism: Taxus wallichiana var. yunnanensis; assembly: GCA_018340775.1. Classification (NCBI taxonomy): domain Eukaryota; kingdom Viridiplantae; phylum Streptophyta; class Pinopsida; order Cupressales; family Taxaceae; genus Taxus; species Taxus wallichiana. The sequence goes on from CM031244.1 coordinate 317,168,041, forward strand.
GATGGTGAGGGTTTGTCGAATGGAATTCATCATCGTAATGGGTGTAAAGGTTTATGAGTAATCAACCCTAGATACATGGGAGAAACCATTATCTACAAGTTACATTTTATACTTCTCAACGTATCCATCGACACCATACTTTGTTTGGTAAACCCACTTACACCAAATGATTTTTCTTCCTTTCGAAGAGGGGTGAGATCCCAAGTATCATTCTTCATGAGTGAGGAATACTCCTCATCCATGACATAATCCCACTCAGAATCCCATAAGCCTCCCGGAAATACAGGGGGGTGTAAGTGTAAGTGAAGAAGGTGTGAGGTCTAGTAAACTCTGAACAATTTTGTATCTCATCCAAGGATCCCCTATATATTCTCCAAAGACTCTTTAAAGTCTTCCTATCCTAACGAGGACTAGGAGGAGAGTTGGGATCAAAATATGTAGATTCTTCACTTGAGTGAGAAGGTACAAATTCCTCATCATCACTACTATTAGAATCAAAAGACTCCAAGCATGAGAATCGGGAGGAGCAGGAGGATTGGGAGGAGGAGGAAGGGGATCAACAACATCATCATTAGAAGAAGTAGAATCGAGAGTGGAATAAGGGCCTAGTAGGCGGAGAAGTGGAAGTCAAAGATGACTCATCAAACTTCACACTTATCTCAATATAAATTTGATGAGTATTAGGGCTTAACAATTTATATCCCTTCATGTCATCAGATACCCTACAAAGATATAAGGTTTGGACTATGGTTCTAAGGCCTTGCATCTCTTTTTGGAATCCAAACCATAATATTGGATCCTAAGATGTGAAATTGCTTGACATCAGATTTTCATATAATCCAGGATTCAAAGGATGTCATCCCTCTTACTACATTATGTGGAACACGATTCTAAATATAACAAGCACATTTCACTACTTCAGCCCAATATTGCAAAGGAAGGGATTTAGAGTGAACCATACAAGTGGCCATCTCCTTAAGTGTTTAGTTCTTTCTTTCCGTAACTCCATTTTGTAAAGGGTTGTAAGTAACTATATACTACAAAGCAATCCCTTCGGAGGTACATAAATATTCAAACCTATTGCTCACATACTCACCTCCATTTTTGGTTTGAATAACCTTGATAGACCTTTCATCTTGTTTCTTAGCAAGATCCTTGAAGTCTCGAAAGTGCTCAAAACTTCATATTTTTGTTTGAGAAAATACACCCAAATGTAATACAAAAATTCATCAATGAAGGTAAGTATATACAAAGCTCTAGTAAATGAAGGAGATGGGAAAGGTCCAGAAACATCACTATGAAAAATATCCAAATGATGAGAATCTCTCCAAGATTTTCCTTTGCCAAAACTTTCTTTGGGGTGCTTCCCGAGGGCACAACCCTCACAAAGACCCTTAGAAAATTTGACGTGGGGTAACCCATTGACCATTTCATTTTGGATCAATTATTCAAGGTAATGATAGTTAAGATGACCAAAATGCTCATGTCATATCTTGTTGACCTCATCTGCATGAGTAAGCAAGGTAGTGGGCATCGAATCAAAAGTAAAGTGGGAGAAGGTGTATAACCGTGACTAATGATCCACCTTTCCCTTAGCCACTTGTCATCATGAATCTCAAAAATAATCACCGAGTTAGGATTAAATTCCAATCACATTCCTTCACCAAGATGAGTGATTTGGTAAAATGATAGGAGATTAGTAGAGAGATTAGGAACACTTAAAACTTAGTTAAATGTTCCACCATCCATCTCTACCAATCTAATACTACAGGAAGTTACATCGTAGTATCATCACCCAATGTGATTTGGGACATGCCACATGGCTCAATGTTGGAAAACTCAACATGTAAAGATCCCATGTGGTGTGAGGCACTAAAATCAATGATCCATGTCGATGAAGGAGTGACTCTAGCTACAAGGGCCTTTCCTTTCTTCTTCTTAGATTTAGACTCATTTTCTTTGGAAGACTCGATTTTAGAGAATTTTGTTTAATAGACTCAAACACCTATATTATTCTTTCTCAAGTAAATGAGTTAGGTGATCTATTTGTTTTCTCATACATTGATGCTCCTCATGTCCAATCTTCTTGCAATAGGAACACTTACACTTTTCCTTCTTTACTTTGGGCTCAAAAGTAGAAGCATTCATGTTAGATTTGGTTTGGGTTTGGTTGGTCTTGGTTTCCTTCTTAGGTTGGTCCTTTTCTCTTTCTTATTTTCAGGTTTCTTATCCTTACCCTTACTAGTACTTGCAACAAGGGCATGAGACTTGGATTTGAGTGCTCCCATTTAAATCAACTTATCTTGTTCTTGAATGAGTTGGGATGAAAAGTTGTCAAATGAGGGAATTTTCCAAGCAGCCCCTAGAGCTTATTTCGTGGCATGGAAAGTAGAAACAAAGACGGATTATTTGGGACCTAACTTAGAAATAATTGACAAGATCAATTAGGCATATTTTTCTCAACTCCACATTCTTTCAGCAATAATCTAGTGTGGACAAACTTAGAGAAGAAATCATGTAGGTTATCAAAGTTTCTAGGAGTTAATCCTAGTAATTCGTTCTCCAACTCGTGTGCTCTCATGTCATCTTATTGTCCAAACATATCATCAATATTTTTATAGGATCCATCGGGTGTTGTGGATGACTAAATATGGAAGAAATATTTGGGAGAAAAACACATACAGGGAAGACCCAAAGCTTCATAACATCGGTTAAACCAACTAGATTTTTCAGGTTTAGTTGTTTGTTCTTTTCTAATACCATAGTGATATGAAACAACCCTTTACCCCTGTAATGACATAACCATTTAAAATATGTACTTAAATAAATTAAATGTTGTGAGAAAAGGTAAAAAAAAAGAGTATCTCGTCATGAGGAGAGAGAAAGAGAGAATGCAGAAAGAAAAGAAGTACACACACCTAGAACAATATTTTCACCCCTTATTTATGGAACTTTATAGTTTAGTGTGTTGATTACAATCAAATGTGAATGTTCATCATTAAATAGTCGAAACTCACATTGCAATTAGTGTAAAAATTCAAGTGTGGAGGCTATAGACACACAATCATGCACTTTGGGTAATTATCTAGTCCCGATCGCATACTACTATTCGTATGATTCCTAAGTAAGAAAAGTACTAATTAACCCATGTCTTTGGCCACCTTTCTTTGATTTATGTTTTCTACTTTCAGTCTTACACTATTACTTTCTCGAGTCTACCTTTTCACTCTTCAACATTTTTCATCATGGATATCAATGCCCAACCAGGATGCCTGTGCAGTGCTCTCATCACCTCTAGATGCCCCTTTCCCCTTTATACTTTAATCTCACTTTTTGGGTCCTTTCTATCCATTTGAGCATCTTATATTTTTGGTAGTTGGCCTTTTCGGGTTAATTATGAAATTAAAGAAAGGGAATCATATAAATATAAAGTTATCTAATCATAGTAAGAGACCAAGCACTAAGAACTATCTATCACCACCTAAGGTTGCATCCATCAAGGAATATAAGAGCTCTATGCATCCATCTAGCTCCATCACAAGGGACACAAGGGTTGGTTTTCTGCATCACACTTCATAGGATGGAAATTCATTCTATTCCATGCACGCATTTATTACATTCTACATCTAGCTACTTGCTCTCTATTCCAAGTATGACACACACAAGAGTAACATAGGGCACAATTCTACACACGCACACACACACACACACAAAACTACACTGGGTCTGATATGTAGTGTAGTGCTTAGTTATAAGTTCACCATTGTGACAGATGAGGATGGTTTGACCCCTCATTTTGCATCTTTCTTTTTAAGGATTTGATGTCTATTTAAGGGTTTTAATGGTCTATATTTCATTGCAGGTTTCTAGCGACCTCGACGATCTTTGTGTGACCTTGGAGCGACCAAAGGTAACTAATGGAGAACATATTGTTATAACTCAAAGGAGGTTTTATGAGCATTTCTATGAATCTGGGCACCCACAGATGCCCTTGTCCCTCTCTAGGTGCCCCAATGCAACCTATCTCTCTAGATATATAGTTTTTAGATCTTCGATGCGATGGTCATTCTCTAGTGCTTCATCTTTTCCATTTTTTCAACTTTGTGCATTCTCCATAAATCTATGATTTCGTATTTCATTATTATTCATTTAATGTATCTATAGCATTCGATTAGGATCTTATTCAAATTTTAGCTTAATCATTTTGGTGAACCCAATCTTTGAATCCACCTTCCATTTAGAAATATTACCCTCTCATCACTATGGCTCAATCTTATGGTGAATTTACTAAATACCATCTTAAATCCCTTAATGATCATATCATTGAGCATCCCCAAGATCTAGACTTTCTCTTACATGTTTCTTGTGAGGAGGCCACCAATCTGGTAGAGCTTGTTGCTTCTACTTCCATCACCACTTCCATTGCTACTCAACCACCTGCTTCTACTTTATCGTCCATTTTTACCATCCCCATCTCTCGTTTATCTTACTCCCACTAACCACTTCACTCCACCTCTTTTTCTCACACGTGAAAATTTCTTCCACTGCACTCAAGATTTAGCCTCCCTCTATCAAGATCTCCAAGCACAAATTCGTCAATTATAATAGGCTACTTCTCATGCGTCTCCATCTTTGGATTCCACTTTATTATTACACACTCCATTCACACCCACCATCTTTGCTTACTCACTTCCTCCTAATTTCTTCACCCCCAAGCTTCCCATTTTTAATGGGCATGGTGACCCACAAGAGCATATCTAAGCATTCCATGTGGCTTGTCTATATTTTGCAGATGATCATATCCTCTTAGCTAAGATCTTCCCCATAGTCTCCATGATTATGCAATGTGTTGGTTCTATGACCTACCTGTCCACTCGGTAACATCTTTCATGCATTTGGCTGATGCTTTTCTCACTCACTTCTCTATCAACATTGGCTCTAAGATCTCCTATGCTCAACTCACACAACTTAAACAAGGATCTAATGAGCATTAGTATATTACATTTTGTGATATAAAAATCAACTTAGATAAGATATCAACATTCTTTCAGAATTTGAGCTTTAGGACTTATTCATTCTAGAGTCTATTACCACCTCTCTAGGAGAGTGTTCTCTTTGAGACATCTCCTTCATTCGATCAACTATGTCATACTCTCAAGCTTCGTGAAACTAAGATCTTATCTATAGGAAATCTTAAATATCAAGAGCAAGCATCATCTTCTACACATTTTCAAAGTAAGTCAACATTCAAACCATCAACAACCAAACCAACTGACATAAAAATCACTGTCAACATGGTATCAACCACTAAAGAGCTTCAATCACAACCCTCAACATACATACACAAAGTTAACTATCCTTCCACATATTTTTCTTCCACAGCTTATCGAAGTAATCTCATCACACTTCCTCCTCCACTCTAATTAGATCCATCTCATCCAAAAGGTCATGTAATTATGATGAAAAATTCCATTGAACTATCATCAATGCATAAGAATTCTATAGATCATTGTTTCAAACTTCAAAATCTCATTCAAGATCTGATCGATAATAATAAAATTGAGCTTCCAGAGCCTACAAATTCTACACCTATCAATGACAATCATAAGCTCAAAATATTTAACAATCCACTTCCAAAACATGACAAAAAAAAAGTGGTTGAATCCTCGGCTAATCATACATATCACGTAGTGCCTCCTCCTACATCAGGGGCTCTTGATTTCCTAGTTGCTCATACTAACACTTCTCCACCAGTTATTTCTTTCTCTAATCACGATTATCATACGACATTCTCTTCTAATCACTTACACATTAGTGCCTCTATCGATCTATCCCTATTAATAACACCAAGGTTGATCCATCATGGCCCATCAACATGTGTTCTATTCCACTTCTTGTTGCTATTGGCTATCCACTTTCACAAATTTCATATCCGATGAACAATTCCTATGGTGTTGTCAAACTCCACGTTATAGTTGGTCCTCTCACTATGTTGGTACCCTTCCTTATCGAACAAGCAATCGACAAGTGTGACATGCTCTTAGGCCTCAATTGGATTCGTAGGTCTCAGTCTATCATCTTCATGAATCATTTGTGCCTAAAATTCATTCACAAAAATCAAGTCATTTCTATCAATGGTGTGCCTCCATCTACTCCATGGTCACCATCTCCTCTCGCGATTACCAATGCATCACCTAGTCCATCTAGTATGCCATGGCCTCTTGAACTTAAAGCACAATCTGCTCCTATCTCACCTACTCGCACATGACCTACGCAGTCTCATTGATCTTCTAGCCCATACATCATTCTAGGTCTATCGTTACAACGGTTCCTACATTTATACACACTTCACCACCTCGTTTTATTCCACGTAGGTTTCCATCACTACCACATTCTACTTTACATAGGTCTCCATCACCTACACATTTTATTACACCAAGGTTCCCACCATATACTCATTAGTCACATGCATATAGACTTCACTCACCTACACAATGTCTATCTCATATACCACCACTCTTAGAGCATGGTCACACACCTTCATTACCACAAACATTAGGTAGAGGACCTTCATCTTTACTTTCATCGATGGCTCATTCATCAATACACACCTGGGGGCCATCACACTTATTTATCCCCTCATGCATTGATGTGTGTCTTATATTCACATAATTTCACACCTAGACTTTAACATATACATCTTCATCCACACTCTAGTATCATCATTACCCTATGACACACTCTTGTGTTATGGTTCACACTTGATTGTTGAGGGCATCCTATATAACACACACCTCACACACTCTGCATCACATCTTCATACATCATACACTTTTCTACATATACAATCTCCCATTTACTATGCATCATCTCACTGTGTTGTGCTTTATACACCTATACATCGTACACATTCTACACACTACATTATTATACATTTTACAATCTACACATCATCGACATTACACACTATAATATTATGCCTAGACGTTACACATTCACATTACATGTTTCACATACCACACACCAATAACATATTCTCCACCACACTCACTACACATATCATGCATCTTACTCATTTACTTATATGCGTTGCACTCACCGCCCTATGACACATTTTAGTTTTGCATAGTCCATACTCGAATGTTGAGGGTATACATCTCAAATAGACCTCATCACATTCCCATAATCAATAAATCAATATTTTTATCATACCATGCAAAATTCATAGGTAGTTCCTTCTTCACACATTTCATGATATATGATTTTGCTACATCATCACATTCATCTATATTTTGGTATACGCCTTGTATTACATCATCACGCTTAATAGAATCTTACTCACCCATATCATGATATACGCTTTAGGCTAAATAATCAATTCTTCTAGTTGTCTTTTGTGATATACACCTTAGGCTAAATTATCACCCCATTTTATAACTTAGTGATCACTCATCCCTATGTCGCATCTAATATCATCTATACATCATCATTCTACAATCAACACTCCACACTCTATTCATCAACCCTTTCTACATACAACACATCTCTCAAACCATTTACCAATGACGTACTCTCGTTTATGATTCATTCTTGACTTCTGAGGGGGCATAAAAATGAACCTCATTGCATACATACACATCCACTCGGGGGCACGTTGCTCCTATCATTCACTCTACATTTCATTCCACCTCATTCACAACATATTGCATACTTTGGTTACATTTACTCTTTCTTACATTTACTTACATGTTCATCTTATTACACATGCTAGATATATATCTTATATGTCATTATCTTAATCATACACACATGCACATTCACTTTCCTTTCTATTTTGATCATAAATTTGTGAGATCCATTACATGCATCATGAATGCTTGGCATAGTACCTATTACCAATACCACAAAGGATCCTAGGGCCTTTAATTTCGTACATCACAGTGTTTATTTCATTTTTACATAGCACATTACATTATTGGATTATACATGCTTTGACATACTTTTTATCTTTCTAATGTGCTAAAGGGTGCTTCTTGTGTAGCATTTTTTTATAGGAATATTTATTTCCATGGTTGTCTGATACACTTTTTTCTTTTTCTTGTCATTATTTGTAGGCTTTGCCATGTGTCTTTTTGTTCTCCGATTTCTCGCAGCCATAACGACCTTGATTGTCTTGCGACATCGTGAATGATGTCACATGTTTGTAACCCACTTTTCATGGTCTACATTGTCTTCTCGTGTGTTTACTTGTGTCTTAGCTTACACATTGTGTCTACTTAGCTTAAATTTTATACATGTATGCTTTTATTTTCTTGTACTAACACTTGTTTCCTAGCCACTTTGTTTACATGTGCCTTGGTTTTACCAAGCACATTTCCTTCCCCACAGTAGGGCATAGTTTCAACAGACAATGGCACATCGGTCCTCTTTTGGCCCGCATACTCCTTTAGTGACATCACATGCACCCCAAACGAGGGGGGCACCAATTGGGTGAATCAGCCACCCATACGTCATTATACATAGCATGGTATCTTTGGTAAAACACAATTTTTCGAGTTTTGACAGGCTCAAATCGACTTGGGTCCTTAAGACAAACGGGGCCTTTCTTAGATTCTTGAAACCAGGGGCAACACAATGGCCTTTCTTGGATGCTTGAAACTAGGGGCAGTTACATAATGATTGATAGTTTAGAACATTATAAATAACTCCATACACAACAAATTTTATAGAGACGATATAGTCCTTAGCACATGTGTTTATACACACCATCCAAGTGGTGTTCTACATAGTGGGAAGCAGTTAAAGGTTGGAGGATGACACCAAACTATTCTCCCTACACTTCTTCCATTTCACTAGCGTGAGATCGCCCAAAAAAATCACATGTCGACATCATCTACATGATCCTTTCTACACCCTTTCCTCATCACGGATCATATTGGTATGTTCCTTTTTCACATTTTCAACATTTTTATATACTTTACTTACACACTTTTTTATCATATATATGCATATTTGAATACTTGTTGGCTTCTCTTTTAGTTTCATCTATATGGGAAGTGGTAGTCAACATAAACAACAACATCACACAAAATGACATCAACAATAGGTACATCATGACATCTACACATGTGTTTCCACCCTAGGTTCATTTTCATCACTTTTTACACTTTCTCCTCTTTAGCATCCATGCTTCACATTTTTTTTACTCCACATTTTTGTCTAGTCCCTTGGCACACTTTCTACATCAATCCACATGGCTATCAAGTATGCATCTCTATCTACTTTATGTTATTGATATTTCTTCTCACCATCATAAAGTGGAGGCAAATTTAGACACACAATCACGCACTTTGGGTAATTATCTAGTCTTGATCGTATACTACTATTCATATGATTCCTAAGAAAGAAAAGTACTAATTAAGTCATTTATTTGGCCACCTTTCTTTGATTTCCATTGTTATTTTCAGTCTTACACCCTTACTTGCTCAATATTCCTTTTTACTCTTCAAAATTTGTCATCGTGGACACCAGTTCCTAGCCAGATGCCAACGCTAGGTGCCCTTGTCCCCTCTGGGTGCCCCTGTCCCCTTTGTACTTTACTCTCACTTTTTGGGTCCTTTCTAGCCATTTGAGCATCTTATCTTTTTAGTAGTCGGCCTTTTCGAGGTTAATTATTATGAATGTAAGTGAATCATATAAATATAAAGTTATGTGATCATAATAAGGGACCAAGCACTAAGCACTATCTATCACCACCTAAGGTTACATCCATCAAGGCATCTAAGAGCTCCATTGCATCCATCTAACTCCATCATAAGGGACACAAGGGCTAGTTTTCTACATCACACTTCATAGGAGGGAAGTTCATTATATTCCATGCACACATTTATTACATTCTACATCTAGTTATTTTCTCGTTATTCCAGTGTGACACACACAAGAGAAACCTAGGGCACAATTTTACACACAAATACATAGAACTACATTGGGTTCGAGATGTAGTGTAGTGCTCGATCATAAGTTTTCCATTCTAATAGCTGAGAATAGGCTAAACCCTCATTTTGCATCTTTCTTTTTACGATTTATTGTCTATTTGAGGGTTTTATAGATCTATATTTCATTACAGGTTTCTAGTGACCTTGGTGATCTTTGTGTGACCTTAGAAATCTTTGTGTGACCTCGATGATATTTTTACAACCTCAAAGTGACCAAAGGTGACTAAAGACGAACATATTGTGACACCTCATAAGAGGTTTTATGAGCATTTCTGCAGATCCATTAGCCTAGAAACAAGTCTAGGGCACCTCTATCCCTCTTTAGGTGCCCCAATCTATCATATCTCTCTCGAATATACATTTTTTTGAGCTTTGATGTGATGGTTAATGCTTCATTTTTTCTAGTTTCTCAACTCTATGCATTCTCCAAAACTCTGGGAATCACCTAAGGCTTCTTACCCTCTCTTTGCACTTAGGGTTTTTACTTTATTTCTTAGTTTTTTTCGTATAATTTATTTATTTCATTGTTATTTATTTACTACTGATATAACATTCATATTAGGATCTTAATCATATTTTATCTTAATAAGAGGAAACAATCAAGTTTTGGTGATTGTAATAATTCGACACCGCAAGCAAGCACAAAATAATGTGAAAACAAGAGAAGGGGAGAGAAAAAATAGTCCTGTGTGAGAAATAATGTCTCACATCACAAGAGAAACTACCTTTTGCAAGGATTTTCCGAATGTGCTCACTAGCCTATAAGCAATAACGAGAGTCATACAATGATGCAAAAATTGACTCAAACGAGTCCGAAAACCTCTAGGATGCAAGAAAAGTCTTAGAAAGAAAAAGGGGACTCCAAAAAGTGCTACACACTTCCAACACAAATTAGAGGTAAAAATGCCCAATAACGGTATATTTCACAATTAATTTTTTCAATTAATTTAATTATTTAAAATAATTTGAAAATTAAAAGGAATTATATAATTATGAAAATAAAGTCGACCTAATTAACCTTAATGACCTACTTAAAAAACATTCCTTCCTTTTAAAATTTAATTAAGCCCTAATTAATTTAAATAGCCTATGATTAAATTAATATAAGATATGATTAAAAATATAGCCTAAGATATAAACATACGAAGCTTAGATAAAAACAAAGGCAAACAATTAATTTAAAAATGAAACGAGGGAAACAAAATTTTAAACATGTTCAAAGGTCCCAAAAATTTCAAAGGATGAGCCACATGGTTGAAGCGAAGGGCCCAAGGTGGGTGATTGGATCGAGGAGAGAACGATCGAGTCGTGGAAATGGTTACAAGGTGGAGGTAGGTCATAGAGCCATTGGGAGACCGAGTAGGGGCTGAGGCGGGATGATTTTAGAAAAATCTTGTTGGGAATGGCCCAGGCTTTACAGGATTGACATAATGGGACAAGGGAAAACCAGCAGAGTGGAGACAAGGTAAAACATCCAACACAAGGGATGAGTCGGTCAGAGAGCGGCAGAGTCTAGCTCGTCCTACAAATCTCACCACAAGCGAGGTTCGAGATGAGATAGGAAAGAAGCCATAAGTCAATTTGAAATTGGGTGAGTAGTGAATGACATGAGAATGGAAAAATAGATTCGGGGGTAGTGGACAAAGGTGGTCATATGCGAGAAAGTTAGAGAGATTTGTGAGCTCGAGAAGGGATGTTGGGATCGATACAAACCATATGCAAATGGATTGAGCACCAACGAGCCAAACTAAACCGTGAGCTAGGGAAAATGATCCTAAATTAAAGAAAAAAAAGGCCTACCAAAGGATTGAGCTGGATAAGGGGCTCGATGAGCTAGAAAAAAAAACCCAACTAAAGAAAACCTAAGTTGAGATGACCCTAACTCATTGAGTTGGTGAGGGAGCTTCCGAGCTCTACAGGGGAGGAGCAAGGAAATAGGGTAGAAGGATGCGAGAGTAGCAAAGAGGAACATGAGCTTGATATAAATTTTCAAACAAAAAAAACAAAATTTTAAATTAAAAAAATCAAATAACCAGCAAACATAAATGCCTCTAAACATGCTTTTTGCCAAAGCTAATCAAGCAATTGGTAGCTAAGTTTAGTTGAAAACACCTTAAAGTTGCACAAGAAAAAAACTCAACAAACAACACAAACTTCAAAAACTAGAACTATTAATCTGGATTAGCATGATTATAAAAATGATTAAAACTTGCATGAGAAGCAATGAAAAACAAAACCAGAAATAATTAGCAACCAATTAAAATGAGTGCACGTTTACTCGAATCATAACTCTGATACCATGTGAGATTATTCTATGAGGATCAAAATGGAAACCCATGCACATCAACAAGGTTACACTCCAATGGTGACAAGAAAGCTCAAAGTAATCAATAAGTGTAATCAAACAACAAAAAATCATGCATAGAATAAACAAGTCTACTCATTCTCATAGATCAAAATAAGAGGGTACATATGGGAGTGTTGTGTAACTCTCGTGCCTAAACAATCATTCCCTCTATGAGGGAAAGTGGAGTTATGATTCCCAAGATGGAATGTAACTCCTATGACATATATGATAATGGTAGATTCTATGACAAAATTTTCATATGTCATAGATCTCTTATGACGTATGATCTCACCTAAGTGAGATGAATTGTTATGTGAGGGGACAAGACCCTAAGTGATGACAAGGCAAGTCACACACACCAACATTTTTATCCAAACATTTTTTAATTCACTAGTGTGAACTTCAATATCGTTAATTATTTCATTTAAATAATTGATTTTCTACAAGGATAAGAATTGGAACTTCAAATTTATTAAGAAAACTAATGGTTTTACTCTTTATTGAGTTATATCTTGAAATCACTTTTACGACTCTAAAAACTTATTCAAACCTTTGAAATTCAATACCCCGGGATCATAATTTGTTAGTATTTTCTACTCAAATAAATTATAATATATTTATATATGAATATTATTGTTAATTTAAAAATATTTAATTAATTATTAAGTATAATGTACGAGAAAATGGTTAGGGTAATGTAAATGTGGAAAATGGTTTTACATCAAGAATACATTATAACTAAATAAATAGATTGAAAATCATATCTAAACAAATATAAATCAATAAATTGAGATATTTACAAAGGGATATTTAGAAGAATGTTTAATTTGTAACAATTTTGGAGATAATTGTTAGAAATAGACATCACATCTCAAGTTCAAATAACAAGGTGAAAGACCTAGAAAAATAATCATGAAAGAAGTGATCTAGCCATAACTATAAAATTGACTAAAAAAATTTAGTTTTCCAAAATTATAGTGTACATTTATTGATTTGAATCTAATTTTATGACCATGTTTTCCTACTTCGAGCTCTAAAACCTCACTTTCTTTTCCATAATTTTACCCGTATACCTAAGAAACTTATCTCCTTACTTTCAACCCTAATGTGATAAAGAACACTTGCGAAAATGAAATTAAAAATTCTTGTTTAGAGGGGTCTATTTATCCCTCCATCAATATTAGGGTCTTATATTGGAACAATTATTCAAAGGAATCACTCACAAAATAATGTAGTTTAGCAAGTAGTCCAATGCGGTGAGTGCAGTGACTAACCCTTATCACTTTTAATGACCTGATAAATGCAATAATGAACTACTATATGCTCTTTGGATTTCCTTAAATGTTTTACTACTTATCTAAAGATGTGTAATTGTATTTTTCTTATGGATGCTTCTTTATCACTCAAATCGATAATTCATACACTTATTGAATTCAACTATATTGGTGTGGATGTAGAAGCACATGTGATAACATTAAGAAATTGAAGGATTAAAACAATGTGGTACCTAAAAGGGGTCAAAGGGCTTGCTCTATACACGTAAATTTTGTAATTAGGTACTTGAAACAATTGATTTGACTTATATCCCTTACTCCTGACTTGTGTACACAAACAAAGCTTAAACACATTATCTTATTTATCTGTAAGGCTTACAAATACTTCCTATTTTCTCACTCAAATGCTCAGACACTTATAGGACTGAATTTATTATTTATACACATCTTTTATCTCCTAACATAATTATCAATCTCTTCACTTTCTACATTTTATCCTCCTAGACATTATCATTTAGTATGGATAGAAACATCTAGAGGTTATGTCCATAATACTCCAACAATTATATTTTATTATTTTATCTTAATTCCACTTATTATTTGGCCTTAATGTGAAATTACATCCTATAGAGTCATATAAGAGTTTAAATATAGTACAATTATTTACTCACGTGTAAATAATGTTACTTATATATTTTTCTCACGAGCTCCTCTAGTAATATCTATCTAATCTCAAAGAAAGTTTCCTAAACTTCCCTCAATGAAGAGAAGACATTAGGATTGGGCTATATTCAAGTCTAAAGCACTGCAAAATAGGTCAAGAGTATAACAAGCAAAGTCAAGATCCTCTCGTAATCAAATCAAGCATTGTTAAGTATCTACCTATTGAAAGGGAGTTCAAAGGGGTCTTTTTCTAGAATTTATTTATCTACAAGAACTCTACTTTGGTATCCATTATAATACTCTATATTCATCAATTATAAATGGTGTATCTGAACTATACCTAGTTATCTCATTTTCATGTAGAAGCACAAGGAAAATGAAGGGCAAGGCACTCTATTTTCATTTTGTATGATGAGAAAATATAGGTTTCAGCTAAGTTCTCAAATGTAAGTATAGATACATGATGTAGATATAAAAGGTTCTTAAGGAATGTTAGTGTCATAATTCTTGAGGATATTGACCTAACCTTAGGATAATTATATGTTTACAAATCCTATACCTAAGATAAAGATAGGTATCCTACTAGGATTTAAATTAGACATAGACCGAGAGATAAATAAATCCAAGGGGCATAATATAATGATACATTGAAATAAATCAAAAACATACATCTACTCTAATCTATATTAATGAATGACCCATCAACAAAGCACAAGTTCAAGATAAAATACTAAGAAGGGTTAAAGTACTTACTTGTAGTGTGTGTGTGTGTGTGTGTGTGTGTGTGTGTGTGTGTGTGTGTGAGAGAGAGAGAGAGAGAGAGAGAGAGAGAGAGAGAGAGAGAGAGAGAGAGAGAGAGAGAGAGAGAGAAACAACACTAAGAGAGAAACATTATTGGTGGAGAAGGGAAAGTATCAACAAGAATGCCTATACAAGTGCAAGATAAAAGATTAAGAAGGGATATAATAAATACTTACATGTAGTGTGTGTGAGAGAGAGAGAGAGACCGTTCATGCATAATCCTCACTAGAGACAAGTGGATAAGGGGAAATCTTCACAAGAATAACTCCAGTCCTAACTCACTATGATGACATAAATACAAAATGGGTAAGCTCCAAAACCTCAAGTCCAATAATTAGGTGTGAAAATGTGTGATAAATATTACATTTACGTATGATCAATTGATGATGAATTGGTTATAAATGATAAATGATAAATCAACAACATACAAGTGAAATATAAAAAAACTAAGAAGGGTTAGAAATACTTACATGTAGTGTGTATCTAAGACCATTGATACATAATCCTCCCCAAAGACAAAAGCCGAGAGAGAATCATTATGGGTAGAGAAAGGAAAATGCAAAAGGGGTAAGCTCCAAATCCTCAAGTCCAATAAAGAGGTGCAAAATATAGAGAAAATGAGTGAGAAATAGTGCCAAAATGTGTGAGAAATATTTCCTTTATGCATGATCAATTGATGGTGAAATGGTGAAAATGAAAAAAGGTGGTGGGTTATATCTACATGATGCCATTACCCATGGGTGATGGTGTTGACTATGGAAATACAAAACCCAAAACCATTGCCCATGGGTAATGGTAATGGTGTTAACCTTGGGGAACCCTAAGTAAAAAGAAATGAAAAACGTGTGAAGTGGAAGCCAAAAGATAAATGGAGGAAATGACAAAGGTTTAGGATGAATGGAATTAGGGATCATATAATATAATAAGCATAGACCGGTGGGTGTAATGAGATAAGTATACATAATAGGTGTAGTGTGTTAACAAAGGAAATAAATGAGGAAATGGTAAGGAAACCATGTCATAATAGTGACATCTCTAAAATATTGTAGCCCGCCCACATCAGCAAGTCCAATCACACCCAATCCCATCAGGGCCCGTGAGGCACTTGCTCAAGAGAAAAATGCATCAAAAATCCCTACATAAGATAAGTGTTTAGAAAGAATAAAAATAAGGTGTATACATATGCCCCAACCAAATATCATTGCAAGTCAGAAGAGTGAAACATAAGATGGTCTTCATAAAAATATAGATGTAACGCTTGAAATTGAAAATAAATGTTAAAAGTAAAGCAATAATGAAAGTTCTGTAAAGAAATAAATGAACTCCACCAAATGAAATATACCTACCTCATACTTAGTTGCCTATGACAAGAATAATATCTACTTGTAACTACGAGGAAGCAAGACTAAAAGTAACACTAGAAGGTAATTAGTAAAATAAGACATAAATCACCTAGCTAAAAGGCAATAGAAAGGATGATAACGGAAAGGAAGATAGTATATTTAAGAGAAAAAATGGGTAAATGTTATAAGGATAATAGAGTGGGATAAAAGGAGCTAACTAAAATGTGATGGCATGAAATTAGAAATTCGGTAGAGAAATAGGTAGATATACTACCAAAGTATCCAAGATAGGAAGAAATGGCCATATAAACCCAAGAAGGAAGGGTAAGCCCAAATAGGAAGAGCATGAATTAATATAATATATTAATGAAGTAGTTAATTTAAAGATATTTTTTGGAAGGTGACTATGTACTAGTGGGAAACCGAGAACATCAAGCGTAGAATGTTTTTTAAAAGTAAGCATTTGTTGGTTCTTTAAAGATGTCACCTTCATTGGTTTATAGACAATGGGTACTGGGACCCGTGAAGTATTTAATGAGGTATGAACCTCACCATTTTTTAGCATATTTTCCTTCTTTATCATGGGCAAAATTTATTTCAAGACAAGGTCACCAATTACAAATTTATGAGACTTGAAAAGTTTGTTGTGTTGTTTGGCTACACACTCTTTGTATTCATGTTTATAATGGATAATGTTATCAAATTTATCATCAAGGAATTTGAGGGCATGGTATTATGCCTCATGGATTTCATTTTTATTAGTGATCATGTGGAGAGAAATGTGAAGGGAAGTAAGTCCCACCTTGAGTGGAAGAATTTCTTCATCACCGTACATAACAAAAATTAGGTTGCCCAAAGAGTCATATTAAGTATCGATATGATAAGCCCAAAGTTATAGATAGAGCTTGATATGTTAGTCGAGTGGGATGCACCTATGGTATTTTGAAGAATTTTGTTATAATATTCAACCCTTATGTTATATTGGGGATTATAAAGAGTGGATAATTTGTGCTTGATTTTTAATTTCACACGAGTTGTTTCATTTATTTGCATTTAAAATTATCAAAACTATTAGAAATGATTTTTTGAGTAATTTCAAACCGGCATATGATTTGATTAAAAATAAACTAGGAAGTTGTAAGGCTAGTCATATTGGTGAGAGGCTTCAACCCATTTGGTAAAATATTCAATGGTTATAATTATGAAAATATGTCCATCTCGAGTGAGGAAGTTTATCGATGAAATACAATCCCCATACTAAAGGGATAGGGATCTTTAAGGAATTAAATATCAGCCAGTGGAGAGTGAATAAAGTCATCATGGTATTAGAATGGTTTTCATTTCCTTGTGAAATCATGTGTATTGGCTTCTAAAGTATGCCAATAGTAACCCATGCACATGCATTTGTGGGTTGTGGCATGGGCACCACGCTTTCAACCATAAGTGTCGTTATGCACTTCTTCAAGGAGAGAGGGAATTTTATCCTCTCAAACATAATGGAGTAGGGTGCCTTTAAAGTTATGATAGTAGGGGATGTTGTCTTTGATGACATATTTTAGAGCTTGCTTGCAGATTTTAGTGCATTTGTGAGAATCAAAGTGTGGGTAAGTTTGGTTTTGGATGAATTAAATGATTTCTTTATACCACAAACAAGTGGGTAATATGAATGACATATATGTGAAAAATTAAATTAGAATTGAGAGAATGTTATATGGAATGTGTCTTAAAGATATGATTTGTTTATTGATCTTTTTGTAGATAGAGGTGAGGTTAAAATTAAGTAGCAGATGAATCCAAAGAATAAACCAAGAAATTTTGTTCTAGGAATAAAATTTAATGATGAAAAAAGTGAATTGTTATGCTAATTATTTGACTATTTTGTGATATGCTTTGATATTATCACTTAAAAATTGATAGGTGCTGCTAAATATTTAACAAACAATTTGAGATTCTCTCATGGCATGGAGATATGTGATATTGGATATGAGATAAGGTCTCATGCCAAGTATAAGAGATTCATATTTTTCCTTATTGTTGGTAACATTAAATTCAATGTGAAAGGAGAAATGAAGTTTATTTCATGAGGTATCATTAAGAACACAGCCAAACCTTATTCCTTGAAGACATTTTTCTCCATTAAAATGGAGAGTCAAAGTGTCTTCATGAAGGTCAACGCAATGATTTCTTCTTCATTGAATTTAATGTTTCCTTTTTTAGGTTTAAGCTTAGGATTTTATTTACCAAGAGTGAGGGACTACACCTTAGGATCACAAGTGAAGCTATGGTATCGTAGTTGATTATAATATCTTGATCCATTCCTTCGATAAGGAATATGTATTCATCAAGTAGGGCATCTTGAATAGGTAGGGTTATAAGTATTAGAGTAATAATGAGTTAATCTATGATGACCTAACCTTTGATATCCTTTTACATTATGATGAATAGGTCAAATTATATGAGGATCACCATCCATTTACCTATGTGATATGCAAGGAGGAAAATATGGGAGAGGAAAGGGAATAGAGGATTGGTGTGAACAAGCACATAAGTGGTTTAGTAAATCATGTAGTGGCGAAGCTTAGTGGAAGAA
Source organism: Taxus wallichiana var. yunnanensis (assembly GCA_018340775.1). Classification (NCBI taxonomy): domain Eukaryota; kingdom Viridiplantae; phylum Streptophyta; class Pinopsida; order Cupressales; family Taxaceae; genus Taxus; species Taxus wallichiana. The sequence goes on from CM031244.1 coordinate 317,187,054, forward strand.
AAACATATGGCTAAGAAATATTTTTTGATAGATGTATAAAAAGTTTCATAATAAAGAAGAGATCGAATAATGTAGTAGATAACATACTCCTTACCTTTTCATCCTCTTTGGCCAAAATTTCCCCAATAGAGATAGGGTAGAGGAGGTATAGAGAATAAGTGGTTGATCAGAAATGAAGGCTATAATGTGGGAGTAGTAAGGAGAGATGTTTTCAAATTCTCAAATGATTTTTGATAGTATTTATTCCATTCAAGTGTAACTTCCTTTTTATAAGTTTTTTTATTGACTTAGTACAATAGGTGAATTTGGGTAGAAACCACTAGATTGCCCCAAGATTCCTAGGAAAGAGTGAATGTCGGTATAGATGTAGAATGAGGCATGTCGAGAATTAATTTTATATTTTCAGGGATCCATTTCTATTACATTTTTTTGAGATGAGGAAAACTAAGATTTTTCCTCGAGTGACACAAAAGTGACAAAAGAGCAATTTTCCATAAATTTTTATGATTTTATGGATGATTTTAGATCCTTAAAGATCAATTTTCTTTTATAAGAAGGTTATCCACATAAATTTTTATGATTTTATGGATGATTTTAGATCCTTAAATGTCTCAATGACATTTTGGTTAAAATTTTGATCTTTAATTGCACTTAAAACTCAAGGAATTGCTTTTCTTCCATTTTGTGTGAGTTTATATATTTTTCTCCTCTTTTCACTTAACTCTTGGTTCACAAATGATCATATTAGATAGTTTCAAGAACATAGTGACATTAGAGTTTTGATTAATCAACTTCATGAAGGATTAGTGTATTTCTTGCTTTGACATTGTTGTCCACTCAAAATTCCCACTTTTAAGAAGTTGAAAATTTAAAATTTTGAGGTTAAGTGTCTTCTCTGTTATCCTGTAATGTGAAAAGTCGAGAAATTGAAAAAAAAACTACGTTTTTGGGTCATTTTGTGTGTTTTTCGCGTCCGCTAACTTTTGTCCCAAATGTCCCAAGTTAGTCCGGACCCTTTGTTCCATTTTTGCCGATTCGACCGAGTCACGTACTCCATGTACTTATGTCCCGCATGTCCCAAAATCATTTGTGCATCTTTTCCCCGCATCGTCCGAATCGGCCGAGCCGCGTACTTCGCGCTTTCGCGTCCCTCGTGTCCCAAATGAACCAAGTGCCATTCATGCTAATTTTTCCCGCTCTACCCGAATATCTTACTTTTCAAATTGGTAGGTATGTATTTAATGCGCATTTATTGCCTTTCTCTCTCCTAAATGGCTATATAATGAGCAGCCCCCTATGCGTTTTGCACACTGCTTTCATGCTATCTATTGCTCGAACCCTTGCGATCTAAATTCCTGTGTGCGTATCCATCCCCTCTGCAATTCCATCCCAAGTCTAGCTTGCAGCTCTGCTCTCTGAATTACTATCAACATGAAGATCAAATTCCAGGGGCAGGAACAAGTCTCACCACTAGAGTCCGCTGTTCCCGATATCGGGACAAGTGAAGTTCGCCACCTTGACTTTGGTGATTTTTGGTCGAGGTTGATAGACGCGAACCCTACACCAATGGCACAAATGATTCATGACAGCGGTCTAGCTTTCACTGGCGGTTTCCCTATCTCGGTGCAATGTGCAGACACAGTGCTCACATGCGGGGCTCATTTCAACCCTGATTCGAGCGAATTAACAAACATACACGGGGAGCTCATCGCCAAACTTGACGCTTCTGCCATTGGCACTGCACTGAGGATTCCAGAAATGGATAATGCCATAGTTGTCTCCTAGAATCAAGCACATGCCCTTTTCAATCAAGACAGTGATAACTATAAGGCGCGGGTGGCGAAGTCCTGGCTTAAAAACCCTAAGAAGGGGGCATCTCATCTATCCAAGACTCTTTTCCATATAGACTTTAATGAAGAATTATCGATTTCATAATCCTACTGGCTCGGGTTATGGGCTTACCCTCTACTAATGAGTTCCATTTCTAGATGTGCCCGCTCATCAATATGGTGTGCGAGGGAACTCAAAATATCAACTGGGCAGAAATCATCAGTATGAACCTAGCGGAGCAGCTATCCAATGTACAACAAACGAAGAAATTCTATATGACTTCATACCTGATGTATACTCTGGCAGCATCAAGGCAATGGTTTGGCTTTTCTTACATTGACGCCCACAAGGATGATCCTGTGTATGCTTACTGCCCGCAGTTCACCCTAGAGACCAGCAATCGCAATTTCCGAAGGGTGAATGATGCTTTCACCATGTACATGGTCAGACTTCTTGAGGGTGACACTGCTAGAAGATTTTCTGATGAAGCCATGAGTCTAATATCGCACTACGGTGCTTATTTTATTCAATTCAGAAAATTTTCCTATATCAGGCTTGCTGGCTACGAGAGCACTCCTCTTAGGCTTCCTATGTTCTGCAGTGACAAGATGGCCTTGATAGAAGTATGTAGTAATTGGAAAAATTGCATAGAACCTGCAGAGACAAGAAAATTACTGGTTTGCACTTCCCCATCTCTTTGGGAAACTACACCTGCAAAACAACCCTGGACGCACAGAATATAGAAAGAGCCCTAGCTCCCATTACTGTCCATTTCTTCAAGCCCAGAACTTGCTTCGACTTGAAAAAGTTTATTGAGCAGAATATCAAGATAACCTATCATCATAGGGTAGACACAGAAGACTATTGGGCTGACTGTGCTGATGATTTTGAAGCCAGAAGGAGGCATTACGACAGGTTTTCTCTGCAATTAATCCAAGAACTCGGCTTGTACCAAGTTCCTGAAGGACTCAAGGATGACAATTCAGATCTGTACTCATATGAGTATGACAATGTGGTCAAGCACACTCCCTTGGAGGACTTGGATTGGTTCAAAAGGAGAAAGATGATTTGGCCGAGATCTCGGCTCCGCCTTAGTCGTGACTAAGATCTGGGTTTGATAGAAAAGTCCGTGAGCTTAGGAGGCACTCAGGGGAATCCTCCTCCAAGGATGTTTCAACACCTAGGAGGGAAGCATCAACCCCCAGATCAGAAACACCTGTGCAAACCCCTCCTGCCTCGTCAGCTCAAGGACCTGCAGCCTCTACTCCTTCTTCATCCACCCAGGTATATCAGAAGAAATTCAAAGAAGTTAAGAAGGAGCCTGTGGAAGAAGATCCCCTGAGAAAGCATGCAGAATTGCCTTTGGGACCAGAGAACATCATTGTTCTTAGTGAAAGTGAAGAAAGTGAAGTGCCAGCTCCTACAAGTGCCCCTGAAGCTCCAACGGATAAGGACAAAGAGGTACAGAGCACTGAGCTTCCAAGTACTATTGATTCCTCTGCACCAGTTGTCTCAAGCGCCCCACTCATGTCTCAACTCGAGACAACAACAGTGCAAACCTTGGGCACCATGAGTTCTCTGTCTCTTGGTCCTCTTGCCCCTCCTACTTCTTCCTCCTCCTCTTTTGCATGGGTGCAGCCTCTCGTCGATAGTAGGAAGAGAAAGTCTTCCTCTCAGAGCTCAGGACCAAATTTTGATGTCTGTGGCAGCCTTGTTAGGCACTACTCCTCCTTCTCGCCAAAAATCCAAAATTACCTCCAGGATAGTGTCTGATGCTCAGGGCCAGCAATTCCTGGAAATAGCTAAGCCTACTGTAGATAAACCAGAGCAGGATTTGTAGGCATCTGACCTGGAACTCTCAAGAATTCCCATGGGAGAGTCTACCCCTGAAGGTGAGATCCACAATCTCCAGGAGACAGTCACAAGAGTCATTGGGAGGGTAGAGAAAGGGCAGCAAACCATAGAACAGTTGGAAGAACAAGCCCAAATTCTTACAGGTTTCATCAAATCTCTTTTGTCCAAGGACAAAGTTTTGGACCCTACCCCATTGACTACTCTTCCACCACCTGTGATTTTGAGCCAAGATGAGGTACAGAGTATTAAAGATATGCACAAGTATTCCATCTATGGCAGAGCTATGGAGGCCATGGTGGAAGATATGCTTGTTGCAGGATTGAACTTCATCGATGAAGCTTTCAAACTCCATGGAAAGGTGAACAACTTGCAACAGAAGCTCTCCTCCACTATTGGGATCATAGATAAAGAGCTTAAACTTTGGAGCAGTTGCATAGTAGACCTCCGCCTCATGGGACAAACAGATGAAAACATTTTATTGGTGAGTAAGGTTTTTGATGATGCAAAGGATAATCTGTCAAAGTCCTGGTTTACAGCATGGAGTGGAAGATCAAGGTCCTGGAGGAGGCTTCGGGAGAATTGAAGAATAGCTGGCAGAAGGGTGAGGCTTTCAAAACACTAGTTGTATCTACTTTCAAAGATATACATTGTCATCTTCAGGATGAGACTTCTGGTGTGCCTCTCTCCTTGCAAGAAATCAAAGCTCAGTTCAGAGCTTTTGTCAAAGGTAACTGTTCAAGGAAAGCTCCATTTCCAAAGAAAAAATGAAGGAAATCTGCTCTCTTCAATCTGCCATTGAAGAAGCAAATAAGGATTATCATACTCATGTCGAGTTTGATAAGGAAATGGAGAAATGTCTCGATTTTGGACCCAGTCTACAGCCAACACGTCAGTCCCTCGTGGCAGAGACATAGCCGAGGCATTGAAGAGATTCAGACAGCGGATTTTAAAGTCAGTGGGTCCCTCCCAGTCATAAGCACCTGTCTTCTTCTCCTAATTCTTCTCTTCTCTTCCCATTCTTTCTCTCGAATTTATTGTAATAATTAGTTGGGGTATTGCGATTGGCAACCCTTTAACTAATCATTAGTTAAAAGAAGTAGTTACCGAGAGTAACTGATTTGTAAGCTATATAATGGCCTTTCCTCACCATTTTGAAGGGGAGGAAGAACTTGGCTTATTTTCTGAAAGTGTAAATAAATCATAAAGAAATCAATACAGAAGGGCTTTTCATTCTTCGTCTATCTGATTTCCTTTATCCCTAAGCTTTTCATTTAATCTTGTTAAGATCATTTGTCTGTATTATGTTAAGAAGCTTTGTATTCTTGCAGATGTTATTTATAGAACTTTGTGTCTTTCAAATTTCATCTTACTAATATGATACCAATGATCTCGTTTCAATTCACTGTACCTTCGCATGCATAAGGAATTACTCTGTCATCTATAATTCTGAATGGTGCCTTTCTGCTCATTCTCATATTCTCATTCCTCAGTCCTTTTGTAATTGATGATCCTTATAGAAAACACTTTCATAATATCCAAGTTCCACAAGAAAATCATGTTTTGTATATGTGTAAATAGGTTCGTTTCTGAATAAGGGAACCTCTCCCATTAAAGAGGAGGGACTTCTTGTCCCCTGACTGTTGCTCTTCGTGAAGTCCTATTTGATGACCAACAGTTTTTGGCGACTCCACTGGGGATTCATATTCCAGTTTATTTATTGATCATCTTTTGATCTGGCGACTCCGCGTTTTACTCGAGGGAGAAGGGCCCTTGTATCAAGATTCTCGCCAGCTTTTTGGAACAACAGGTTTTCCTTTCCCTTCAACAAGAAGAAATAGAAAGACTCGTTCAACAAGCACTCCACCTATCCAAGATAGAATCCCTATGGGTGTTATTCCTTCAGAGCCAATCAGTCCTAATCTTCGAGCTTTGATTCTTGCTGGTGTTGCAGTTCCTCTTCAAGCCATTTTTCCAAGAATGGCGGTACCATTTCCCTGGGGTCATCGTGTCGGGCCCCTTGCTCTTCCTCAGCCTTTGCATGAGTTACCCAGAGGTAACCGTAAGAACTTCCCTAAATTCAAAGGCGATGGTAAAGTGCATCCTGATGAACACATCGCAGCCTTCATAGTTGCATGCGGGTTCTGGGAGTTGAACATGAAGATGTCTCCGTAAGGATTTTTGTTGAGACTTTACAAGATAATGCTGCTGATTGGTTCTATCACCTTCCGCCGGTGCTATCACTAGCTGGGACACAATGAGAACTAGGTTTGAAAACCGTTTCAAACCAGTAGAAGACGTGCATGCCTTGCTAGCCCAAATTTCTCAAATAAAGAAGGATTCACAAGAGCCTATGAGAGAATTTGTGGCCCGATTCAACAGGTTGATTAACAAAATTCCACCAAATACTCGACCTGTAGATCAAATTCAAAAATGTTTCTTCCTAAATGCCCAATCACCTGAAGTTAGTTATGCACTGAGAAGGGCTAATCTCGCAACATTGGCCGAGGATCAAACTCTTGCTGTTAGTGTCGAAGATGATTTAATCATGTCAGGGAAGTTGAGAAGAGACCCTTCTAAATCTAAGTCTGCTTCTTCTTCCTCTTCCACTCCTGGACCTAATACTGATCCATTGGTTCAAAAACTTGCAAATGATCTCATCACCATTAAGAAACAATTGGCTCAGCATGCTCCCTATGCAGACGTTCCAAGGAGGAATTTTCAGCCCAGAAATCATTTTCCTACTTCTCAAACAAGGCTAGCACTTGAAGGACCTCCTATTAAAGTTCCTGTCAATGCAACCTGTGAAGTTGAGGAACCAGAGGATGAGGAGGTTAATGAAGATTGCGAGGAATTTGTTGAAGAGGTTGATGATGAAGCAGATGAACTTGAGGGATCTCGAGTTAATTTCTTCACCACTGAAGGCATTGATGAAGGGGATGATTATGATGAAGTAGTAGCGGACATGAATAGCGAGTCATACGCTGTCATGACTCGAGAGCAGACAAAATCGAGGGAGAAAGTGATGCAGCCCACCAAGAAATCTAAAGAGCAGCCGACAACTATCCCCGTAATTGCGAAAAGAGGATCTCCTATCCCCATTTCATCTACATCAAAGGTGAGTCCTACAATTCTGCTACTAAAGTTACTTCTTTTTCCCCTAAAATTGATAAACCTAAGATTTCAAGTGATGATAACCCATCCACTTCTGGGTCTTTTGATATTATAGATCACCTAAAAAAGACTAAGGTTCAAATCTCAGAGGCTGAATATTATCAAACCCATCCCAAGGCTTTTGCTAAAATGATTCACTTTGTCAATTCCCATTCTAAAACTACCTCTAAAGGCCTTTTACCCACTCCTTCTTCTACACCACAACCTAATCTGGTAGCCGCTATCACCTCACCCAATGACAAAATCAAACCATTCTATGTGACACTTCTTATAGCTGGCCATAGGCTCAGTAATTGCGTCATAGACTCAGGAGCATCAAATAATGTGATGCCTGCTAAAGTAGCTCATGCCTTAGGCTTGACTCTCACACGCACTTATGGATCTTGTTATTCTATGGAGAGTAAGGAAGTGCCCTTGGTCGGAAGAATTAAAGATGCACAAGTGGCTTTTGCTGCTTTTCCTGAGAAGAAAGTTTTGGCTACTATATTAGTAGCAGATATTCCTCCTTCATACGGGATGTTGCTAAGCAAAAACTTCTGTAAGGATGTGGGTGGAGAAATTCAAATGGATTGGTCACATGCCCTCATACCTATTAATGGACAAATGAAGAAGTTGCTGCCTGAGAAGCAATGAGTATATTGTATAAAAACCGATGATCCCAAAGCACAAATACTCTATGAGGATATGGGGCATGGCAACTACATGATTATGTCTCCTGAAGAAATCCAACTTCCCAAAGTCTCACCTAAAGATCCTAATGGTGTTTGGATATTAGAGTTTGATGGAAGTTGTTCCTCAGCTGGTTCTGGAGCTGGTGTCATATTGGTGTCACCCGAAGGAAGCCTTCATCCTTTCTCATTCAAGTTGCAATTTGAAAATACCAATAATACAACAGAGTATGAGGCTCTCATTCTTGGACTCCAGGTGGCAAAAGAACAAGGTGTGAAGAATCTTCTAGCTCGTGGAGATGCGGAATTGATTGTAAAGCAAGTTAGAAACCTCTTTCAGGTAAAAATGGAAGGTTGAAACATTACAGGAATCAGGTTTGGGATTCCATTGAATTTCTTGATGCTTTCTCCATCGAAGCAGTACCTAGGGAAGAAAATACCAGGGCTGATTCATTAGCAGTCTCTGGGTCACTACTCATACCTCATCCTGACTTCTCTCAAGATAAGTTCACCATTGAGATGATCCATCGACCTAGTGTACCTGATAATACAAGTAACTGGCAAGTTTTCAATGATGATCAACACTTGCTTTCTTTCTTAGAACTCAAGGATAATTTTGAACAGCTATACTTTGAAGGAAGTGATAACTTGCCCCGTGAAAGTGTGCCCTTTGACAAAGCAGCCACCCAAGAAGAAGAAATGGATCAGGATGGATGTATCAAACTCAAGGGAAACAAGATCCCTAAAGGATTGGTGAGTTTAGAGGAACTGTTTGATAAACACGACAGGTATGTAAAGTCTAGAGCTTCTACTGGACCTCAACAATCAGCTGAATATGACAAAATTAATATTGGGAGTTCTACTGACCCTAAGCTCATGAACATTGGAAAATGTTGCACACCAGATGAGAAGAAGAAAGTAATTGATCTTTTAAAGAGGTATAAGGATGTTCTTGCCTACTCCTATGAAGATTTAAAAGCTTTCCAACCTAAGGAGATGCAACATTTTATTCCTCTCAAACCTGGGATTAAGCCTTTTAAACAGAAGCAGAGGCAATACAATCCTAAAATAGCTGACACCATTTTTCAAGAAATACAGAAGTTGTTGAAAGCCAAAATCATTTTTCCTATCCATCATTCAACATGGATTGCCAATATTGTACCTGTTAGAAAGAAAAATGGTGAGATTCGTATCTGTGTTGACTTCAGGAATCTGAACCAAGCTTCCTTGAAAGATAATTATCCTCTACCTATGATGGATCAGGTCTTGCAAGTAGTAACGGGATCCAAATGTTGTCTATGCTTGATGGATTTTCAGGATATAACCAGGTAGAAGTTAATACTGCAGATCAACACAAAATGGCTTTCACTACCCCTTGGGGTACCTTTTCTTACAAAAGGATGCCTTTTGGGCTCATTAATGCCGGTGCTACTTTTCAGAGGGCTATGGACTTGGCCTTTGGAAGTTTGAAAGGGAAGTGTATTGTTGTATACCTTGATGACTTGACTGTGTATTCTAAAACAAGGGCGGATCATTTTCAGCACCTGGAGACAGTTCTACTAAGATGTAGAGAACATGGGATCTCCTTGAATCCTAAGAAATCTATCTTTTGTGTCACAGAGGGGAAATTATTAGGGCACATTGTCTCCAAAGATGGTATTAAAATCAATCCTGAGCGAGTTCAAGCTATTCAGAAAATTCCTCTTCCAACCAGCAAAAAGGGCGTGCACTCTTTCTTTGGTAAGATCAACTTTCTGAGAAGGTTCATCCCTGATTTTGCAGAGCTAACTCTAAATATCTCCCAAATGATGAAAGGCAAACAAACATTTGGTTGGTCTCCTGAAGGGAAAGAAGCCTTTGAAGGTATTAAAAGAGCCATTGCTAAAACTCCTGTTTTAGCATGTCCAGATTTCAAGCAAAGATTTCATTATCTATTGCTACGCCACAGATAACACCTTGGCTATTGTTTTGACTCAGGAAGATTCTAATGAGCACGAACTCCCAATTGCATTTATGAGCTATATTCTAAAGATCATGAGTTAAAATACACCATGATGGAAAAACATGCTTTTGCAGTGGTTAAAGCTGTCAAGCAGTTTCGTTTTTACATTCTTAACTCTCACTCCATGGTGTTGGTACCAGATACAACTGTTAAGTCAATTCTCACACAACAGGAATTTGGATCCAAGAGAGGGAACTGGGTGGCCAAGGTCCAAGAATATGATATTGACATCAAACCAACCAAGCTCATCCGTGGAAAAGGCCTGTGTGAACTCATCGCTGAAGGAGCTAGACATGAGTTACTGGAAGATAAAGTTGGTCTTCCTACCATTCTGTTTCTTAGCTCAGTTGATGAATGGTATGCTGATATCACTCATTTTCTCACCTATGGGGAATGCCCCTCTCATTTGACTACCAAAGAAAAGAGAGTTGTTAAACTAAGGTCAGTGCAATATGTTTTGTGGGAGAATGCCTTGTTTAAGCGTGGATTGGATGGAAGGTTTTTGAAATGTGTGGACAAGGAACAACAGAAAAAGCTACTCTCAGCTTTTCATGATCAGGCATGTGGAGGGCACTACTCATCAACTGTTACTACTCACAAGATTCTTCGTGGAGGATATTACTGGCCTACCTTGTTCAGAGATGCATCAAAGTGGGTTGATAAATGTGAGGCTTGTCAGACTTTCGTAGGTAGACCCAAGTTGGCCTCTTTGCCCCTGAAACCAGTTGTAATTGAAGAACCTTTTCAACAGTGGGGTTTGGATTTCATTGGAGCACTTAATCCCTCTTCTAGTGCTGGCCATACTCATGTATTAACTACCACAGATTATTTCACCAAATGGGTAGAAGCCATTCCAGTAAAGAGTACTACTTCTGAAGTGGTATGCAGTTTCATCAAAGAAAACATCTTGGTAAGGTATGGTGTGCCAAACAAGATTGTGACAGATAATGCTTCCAATTTTTCTTCAACCGAGATGATGGATTTTTGCTATGGATATGGCATCTCCTTGGCTCACTCCTCAGATTACTATCCTCAGGGAAATGGACAAGCAGAATCTACTAATAAAAATCTGGTGACCATAATAAGGAAATTAGTCAATGAGTCGCAACGAAACTGGCACAAGAAACTCTATGATGCTCTTTGGGCAGATAGGATCACACCTAAGAGAGCCATTGGAATGTCTCCTTTTCAGGTGGTATATGGAGTAGAAGCTCAATCAATTGCCAAGAATAAAGGAGCTGCCACCTTTACATCTAATGAAGGCCATCAAGATACCAGTTTCAATGATGCTTTGGATAAGAGAATTATGTACCTTCACAAATTGAATGAGGACAGATTGAAGTTGTTGATAGGATATCTGCTCACCAGCAGAAGGTAAAGGTCCTGTTTGATAAGAAAGCCAGGTTCAGAGATTTCCAAGTTGGAGACATCGTTTTACTATGGGATAAAAGGCATGAACCTCGTGGCAGCCATGGCAAGTTTGATTCCCTTTGGCTAAGACTTTCAAGATCAGGCACTTTGCTGGTAAGAATTCTTTTTACCTTGATTATATGGATGGTTCTTCTCTCCCACTTCCTTATAGTGGGCAGTACCTAAAATTGTTCAAGTCATAGGTGATTAGGAAGTCCTGTGTATATTCTGTACAGTGTTTTGTTTTTCTTTCCCTTTGTTTTGGTGTGTTGTCCTCTGTATTGGTTTGCTTTTTGACTCCATGGCCCAATGGATAAGGTACTGGTCTACTTCCCCGAGTTTGTCTAAATTCTTGCCTTGTCTCATTCTTTGAATTTATGCCAAGTCATCCCCAGAAGGAGCCAGCTGTTGTCCACTCAAAATTCCCCTGCTTTTAAGAAGTTGAAAATTTAAAATTTTGAGGTTAAGTGTCTTCTCTATCCCGTAATAATGAAAAAGTCCAGAAATTGAAAAAATCTACGCTTTTGGGTCATTTTGTGTGTTTTTCGGCCCTTTTTTGTCCCGCGTGTCCCAAGTTCAATCGGGCTCTCTGTTCCCCGATCGGCCGATTTACCCGAAGTCAGTCCTTTTCGGGCCCATCGAACTTTTGTCCCAAATGTCCCAAGTTAGTCCGGACCCTTTGTTCCCTTTTCGGCCGATTCAGCAGTCACGCGTACTCCGCGTACTTATGTCCCGCATGTCCCAAAAGCATTTGTGCATCTTTTCCCCGCATCGTCCGAATCGGCCGAGCCACGTACTTCATGCTTTCGCGTCCCTCATGTCCCAAATGAACCAAGTGCCATTCGTGCTAATTTTTCCCGCTCTACCCGAATATCTTGCTTTTCAAATTGGTAGGTATGTATTTAATGCACATTTATTGCCTTTCTCTCTCCTAAACGGCTATATAATGAGCAGCCCCCTATGCGTTTTGCACACTACTTTCATGCTATCTATTGCTCGAACCCTTGCAATCTAAATTCCTGCGTGCGTATCCATCCCCTCTGTAATTCCATCCCAAGTCTAGCTTGCAGCTCTGCTCTCTGAATTACTATCAACATGAAGATCAAATTCCAGGGGCAGGAACAAGTCTCACCACTAGAGTCTATCATTCCCGATATCGGGACAAGTGAAGTTCGCCACCTTGACTTTGGTGATTTTTGGTCGAGGTTGACAGACGCGAACCCTACACCAATGGCACAGATGATTCATGACAGCGGTCTGGCTTTCGCTGGTGGTTTCCCTATCTCGGTGCAATGTGCAGACACAGTGCTCGCATGCGGGCTCATTTCAACCCTGATTCGAGTGAATTAACAAACATACACGGGGAGCTCATCGCCAAACTTGACGCTGCCACCATTGGCACTGCACTGAGGATTCCAGAAATGGATAATGCCATAGTTGTCTCCCAGAATCAAGCACAGCCCTTTTCAATCAAGACAGTGATAACTATAAGGCGCGGGTGGCGAAGTCCTGGCTTAAAAACCCTAAGAAGGGGGCATCTCATCTATCCAAGACTCTTTTCCATGCAGACTTTAATGAAGAATTGTCGATTTCATAATCCTACTGGCTCGGGTTATGGGCTTACCCTCTACTAATGAGTTCCATTTCTGGATGTGCCCGCTCATCAATATGGTGTGCGAGGGAACTCAAAATATCAACTGGGCAGAAATCATCAGTATGAACCTAGCGGAGCAGCTGTCCAATGTACAACAAATGAAGAAATTCTATATGACTTCATACCTGATGTATACTCTAGCGGCATCAAGGCAATGGTTTGGCTTTTCTTACATTGACGCCCACAAGGATGATCCTGTGTATGCTTACTGCCCGCAGTTCACCCTAGAGACCAGCAATCGCAATTTCCGAAGGGTGAATGATGCTTTCACCATGTACATGGTCAGACTTCTTGAGGGTGACACTGCTAGAAGATTTTCTGATGAAGCCATGAGTCTAATATCGCACTACGGTGCTTATTTTATTCAATTCAGAAAATTTTCCTATATCAAAGCTTCACGCCACGAGAGCACTCCTCTTAGGCTTCCTATGTTCTGCAGTGACAAGATGGCCTTGATAGAAGTATGCAGGCAATTGGACAAATTGCATAGAACCTGCAGAGACAAGAAAATTACTGGTTTGCACTTCCCCATCTCTTTGGGAAACTACACCTGCAAAACAGCCCTGGACGCACAGAATATAGAAAGAGCCCTGGCTCCCATTACTGTCCATTTCTTCAAGCCTAGAACTTGCTTCGACTTGAAAAAGTTTATTGAGAAGAATATCAAGATAACCTATCATCATAGGGCAGACACAAGACTATTGGGCTGACTGTGCTGATGATTTTGAAGCCAGAAGGAGGCATTACGACAGGTTTTCTCTGCAATTAATCCAAGAACTCGGCTTGTACCAAGTTCCTGAAGGACTCAAGGATGACAATTCAGATCTATACTCATATGAGTATGACAATGTGGTCAAGCACACTCCCTTGGAGGACTTGGATTGGTTCAAAAAGGAGAAAGATGATTTGGCTGAGATCCTGGCTCCAGTCTTAGTTAGGACTAAGATCTGGTTTGATAGAAAAGTCCGAGAGCTTAGGAGGCACTCAGGGGAATCCTCCTCCAAGGATGTTTCAACACCCAGGAGGGAAGCATCAACCCCAGATCAGAAACACCTGTGCAAACCCCTCCTGCCTCGTTAACTCAAGGACCTGCAGCCTCTACTCCTTCTTCATCCACCCAGGTATATCAGAAGAAATTCAAAGAAGTTAAGAAGGAGCCTGTGGAAGAAGATCCCCTGAGAAAGCATGCAGAATTGCCTTTGGGACCAGAGAACATCATTGTTCTCAGTGAAAGTGAAGAAAGTGAAGTGCCAGCTCCTACAAGCGCCCCTGAAGCTCCAACGGATAAGGACAAAGAGGTACAGAGCACTGAGCTTCCAAGTACTATTGATTCCTCTGCACTAGTTGTCTCAAGCGCCCCACTCATGTCTCAACTCGAGACAACAGCAGGTAAACCTTGGGTGCCATGAGTTCTCTGTCTCTTGGTCCTCTTGCCCCTCCTGCTTCTTCCTCCTCCTCTTTTGCATGGGTGCAGCCTCTCGTCGATAGTAGGAAGAGAAAGTCTTCCTCTCGGAGCTCAGGACCAAATTTTGATGTCTGTGGCAGCCTTGTTAGGCACTACTCCTCCTTCTCGTGCCAAAAATCCAAAATTACCTCCAGGATAGTGTCTGATGCTTAGGGCCAGCAATTCCTTGAAATAGCTAAGCCTACTGTAGATAAACCAGAGCAGGATTTGCAGGCATCTGACCTGGAACTCTCAAGAATTCCCATGGGAGAGTCTACCCCTGAAGGTGAGATCCACAATCTCCAGGAGACAGTCACAAGAGTCATTGGGAGGGTAGAGAAAGGGCAGCAAACCATAGAACAGTTGGAAGAACAAGCCCAAATTCTTACAGGTTTCATCAAATCTCTTTTGTCCAAGGACAAAGTTTTGGACCCTACCCCATTGACTACTCTTCCACCACCTGTGATTTTGAGCCAAGATGAGGTACAGAGTATTAAAGATATGCACAAGTATTCCATCTATGGCAGAGCTATGGAGGCCATGGTGGAAGATATGCTTGTTGCAGGATTGAACTTCATCGATGAAGCTTTCAAACTCCACGGAAAGGTGAACAACTTGCAACAGAAGCTCTCCTCCACTATTGGGATCATAGATAAAGAGCTTAAACTTTGGAGCAGTTGCATAGTAGACCTCCGCCTCATGGGACAAACAGATGAAAACATTTTATTGGCGAGTAAGGTTTTTGATGATGCAAAGGATAATCTGTCAAAGTCCTGGGTTTACAGCGTGGAGTGGAAGATCAAGGTCCTGGAGGAGGCTTCGGGAGAATTGAAGAATAGCTGGCAGAAGGGTGAGGCTTTCAAAACACTAGTTGTATCTGCTTTCAAAGATATACATTGTCATCTTCAGGATGAGACTTCTGGTGTGCCTCTCTCCTTGCAAGAAATCAAAGCTCAGTTCAGAGCTTTTGTCAAAGGTAACCTGTTCAAGGAAAGCTCCATTTCCAAAGAAAAAATGAAGGAAATTTGCTCTCTTCAATCTGCCATTGAAGAAGCAAATAAGGATTATCATACTCATGTCGAGTTTGATAAGGAAATGGAGAAATGTCTCGATTTTGGACCCGCCTACATCCAACACGTCACCCCTCGTGGCGTGAGACATAGCCGAGGCGTTGAAGAGATTCAGACAGCGGATTTTAAAGTCAGTGGGTCCCTCCCAGTCATAAGCACCTATCTTCTTCTCCTAATTCTTCTCTTCTCCTCCCATTCTTTCTCTCGAATTTATTGTAATAATTAGTTGGGGTATTGTGATTGGCAACCCTTTAACTAATCATTAGTTAAAAGAAGTAGTTACCGAGAGTAACTGATTTGTAAACTATATAATGGCCTTTCCTCGCCATTTTGAAGGGAGGAAGAACTTGGCTTATTTTCTAAAGTGTAATAAATCATAAAGAAATCAATACGTATGGGCTTTTCATTCTTCATCTATCTGATTTCCTTTATCCCTAAGCTTTTCATTTAATCTTGTTAAGATCATTTGTCTGTATTATGTTAAGAAGCTTTGTATTCTTGCAGATGTTATTTATAGAACTTTGTGTCTTTCAAATTTCATCTTACTAATATGATACCAATGATCTCGTTTCAATTCACTTGTACCTTCGCATGCATAAGGAATTACTCTGTCATCTATAATTCTAATGGTGCCTTTCGCTTCGTTCTCATATTCTCATTCCTCGGTCCTTTTGTCATTCCTTATAGAAAACACTTTCATAATATCCAAGTTCCATGATCCTTATAGAAAATACTTTCATAATATCCAAGTTCCACAAGAAAATCCGACTTGTTCTCTGACTTGGAATCCATTGATGCTCTATTTATCCTTGATTTATCCTCGAATCGTAAACATGTTATTACAATGGATATCCAACATGTGGCACCCGTTGGTATCATGCACATTTGAGAGCTCTTAACCCAAGTCTTTGGATTTTAATATAGTGTCCATTCGGACACTTGGAAATCATTGATTATACCACATTTGGGGATCTTTGACATATACCTCGCTTTTATATAGAATGTTGATCACGGAACATGGAAAAAATAAATTTCCTAAGTTTCCTTGAAGTTTTGAACCTTCCAAAGTGTTGATTACATGCATGTTGAGGTAATTTGTGCTCTTCACTATCTCACAGTCTTTCAAACCTTTGATTTTTTTTCCTCTCTACTAAACACCAAAATGTTAATGGATTACACATGGAATAGATTTCTGAAGTTTAAACCACCAGAAATTCTTCTTGCAAGGTTAACATTTAATGATTTAAAGTAATTAAAAGTGAAGGAATGTGGATGGATGTCAAAGTTGAAATAAAGGAAAACAAATATAGCTCTAGTTTTTTTCTCATAATGTTTGATAGAGAGATTTGAATGGTGAATGGTGGGTACCATTAGAAAGATAATTTAGAGATATATGCATTGCTATCATTTTTTAGAGGAATTTGTAAAATACTTGTGAGTGGTTTACGACATTATTTTATCAACATTTTATGTGCATCCGTTTTCTTTTGTTGTTATCTTTTTCTTTATTTTCACTTTGTGTATGTGTGGGTCCTCTCGGATGATTCGTAGGTGATTTTTTTGTCTCTAAATGACTTCAAATAAGGCCCTTGGATCTTTAATAGAACATTGTTGGGTGTCATTTGTGATTTTATCCCTTATGAAGCCACTTGAACAATTTTTTCCTACTCATTCCTCCTATCTTATTGGTTCTTCACAATTTTGAATTCCCTCCATTTCCAAATATGGAAATTCCTATCATATGTATTAATAGATGAAGTTTTGGTTTCATTATTAATCTTCCAAATTTTCTATTGGTTTTTGTATCTCTAATCTCTTCACTTTTTTAGTCTTTGGATGTTTAGTTTATCTTTGGTTTAGGTGTTAGAGTTATAAATAATTATGAACAATTCAAGGATGTTGTAATTTAGATTTGCATGATTAAATTATTCATAAGTGAGATAGTGGAATAGAAATAAATTTATCATTTGAATATGAAGTGTATTCACTCAAATTATTAAAATTTCCATTTGGTAATTAAGTGCAAAGGCCTGATGTGTAATCACTAAAGTCTTTAGCTATAAAATCCTTGTGGATTTTGGTTTCATTTGCACTTTTTAAAATTATATTTTCTATATTTTCTATCCTAAATTACAATAATATGATCAATAATTAAAGCTTGGTGTATGGGATATATTGTTTATTTGAATTATGGGGATTTTGTAATGATTGTGTAAATTGTTGTAACTCTATGTTATTTATAATTCCTCCATCAAAGCTTTGTAGATTTGGCCCAATGGAAAAGGAACATGTTGAAGTTGGAATGATCAACCCTCTCTTTACAAAAATCTTGTTGTATTTCCCCCTCGAGACATATGTTCTACATTTGTTTAAACCTCTATTAGAAAGCAAGAAAATCATATATATATATATATATATATATATATATATATATATATATATATATATATATATATATATATATATATATATATATATATATATATATAAGCAATCTAGATCTATGTGTTTTCCCATAAATGTGTGACTATGTCACAAATGAAACTTTATTGGGTGCCTAGTCATGGAGCTTGCATTTTTGGATAGATCTAGTATGTGTTTGGGCTCTTTTTGTGATAAGATTTCTAGGTTTTCTCCTTTGTCCTTGCATAGATAGAAAAAAATAGAGAATTGATCCCCTTCTCATATTTATTGTTCTATTTTTTTAAGAGAACCATTTGTTACAATTGACTCACTTTTCACTTATGTTCACCAAATCTATTGGGTACATATTTGAGAGCCAAAAATTGGT
Organism: Taxus wallichiana var. yunnanensis; assembly: GCA_018340775.1. Classification (NCBI taxonomy): domain Eukaryota; kingdom Viridiplantae; phylum Streptophyta; class Pinopsida; order Cupressales; family Taxaceae; genus Taxus; species Taxus wallichiana. The sequence goes on from CM031244.1 coordinate 317,204,948, forward strand.
GTTGTTGTTGGGGACTACCAATTTGGATTTCATTTTCATTATGATAGAATCCTAAGTTTTGTTTTAGATATGTCTTTCTATTTTAGACATTGAGTTTTAGTTTATATAAATAAATCAAACTTTGTTTTATAATTAGAGTTGTGATCCATGGTGCTTCTTTAATTCTTTTTCTTCCTTTTTTAAGTGGGAAATTCTTGTTGATTTATAGAGTAGTATGTTATAGTATTTGAATTTAATTTCAAGCATTTGATTGTTGGCTATTTTTATTTTGAATTTTGGCAAAGTGATTCAAAGTACATGTTCTTTATTTTTATTGGTGACTCCTTTTTCTTAATTGTTCCTAATAAATCGTGTGTGATCGGATCATCGATTTCCAAATTTGTTGATTGTATAATATGATTGTTTACAAAATATAGATATTTGGTTTGGATTCTTTTCCTCGATTTACTCTTGGTTTAGGTAAAACTTTTTTATCTGAATAATATATTGGATTTGTAAATTTAGATTATTTAGAGTAGTGTTTGGTGATTCAAAAGATTCCCCTTGTACTCTAAATGTTCATATTCATAGGCTCTCATTAATTGATTAGAGATATACACATGTTAATAGATTTTTTTCATGATTTCTTAGCCTCTCTACCCAAATATATTAGGAATTCTTCCCAAGTTTAATAGCAGAAATGCACTTAAGGGAGAGAGAAATTTAGGTGCCTTTATTAATGTGATTGAATATTTTGAGATAAATAATGAAGGCGTTCAAATCTTGCGTTATAATAAGAGTTATGATCCATGGTGATTCTTTAATTCTTGTTCTTCATTTGTGAAGTGACAACTTCCCGTTGATTTATAGATTAGTATGTTATAGTATTTGTGTTTAATTTCATGCATTTGATTAGTAGCTATTTGTATTATGAATTTTGGCAAAATGATTTAGAATAGATGTTGTTTCATTTTCCTTGGTGACTCTTTTTCTGGATTATTCCTAAGAGATCTTGCAAATCAGATGTTTTCATATTTTTGATTGTAGAAGATGAGTGTTTACAAAATGTAGATCTTTGGTTTAGCTTATTTTTCTTAGTTTGCTAGTGGTTCAGAAAACCCGTGTTTATTCAATCAATATATTGGATTTGCAAATTTAGATTATTTAGAGCAGATATTTTAGTGATTCAATAGATTCCCCTTGTACTTCAAATGTGCCTATTCATATGACCTCGTTAATTGATTACAAATATCCACATGTTAATAGAGACATTTATTAACCTCTCTCCTCAAATTAAGTAGGGATTCTACCCAATTTTAATGACAACAATGCACTTAAGGGAGAGAGACATTTAGGTTATTTTATTAATGTGATTGAATATTTTGAGATAAATAATGAAGGCATTGTGGTTAAAATTGGATAATGATGCCCAAAATGGTTTCACGAGTTTCTTGCTTTGAAATTGTTTACTCCTGGGAAAAGCATTGTTTCTTCATTGAAAGCGTATTATGATGAAACTAATTACTCTTCAATTATGCATTATTTATATAATTTAGTAAAGGGTAAGGGTGAGAGTATTTATATGTTTAATCTAATATTTATAGAGGCATGAAGTAGATTACATGTGTACTTGATACCAAGTGAAGCTTATGCCATCATTATGTATTGTGATGCAATCAATGGTGATTTGAATTATTACTTAAGAGATAAAAATCCATTGGCAATCACTCATGCTTTCACTTTGGCTTTGAAGTTTAAAAATATTTCATATGCTTTTTGTTTTCTTGTTAATGTGTCCATTTCTCAACATCGGTATGATTCGGAAGAAGATATCGTGTGTGTTGATGTTGATATTTACTATAGTGATCCTAGTTGATACTATTATGGAATCACATAATTATTTTTTTGATTTGAAATTTGAATTTTCTGAGGATGTTTGTATCTATCATTATGGTAAATTTGAGTCTTATGATGTTAATGCCATTATATTCTCTCATAAATATTTTTTTATAGTTGATTCTAATGTTGGATTTACTTAATGACATCCTTTTGATGAGTTTGAAGTTGATGTGCTTGTTTCTCCTAGTATATTTGTGAATTTTGACAATGTTTTCACCGAAGTTGAAGAATCTATTGCATGTGTAGATAAGGAAGAATCATTTCATTCCATTGATCACTTTATATGAGAACACCTTTCTAACATATATATCCTTTCAAGTACTTGAATGTGTTAACATTAAAGATAATGATGAATTTTATTTTATACTTCATATGGACACAAATTTTTAATGGTAATCAACTTGATTTTGATGAGGGTGTATTTAATCTAAAGAAACCAGATTTTAGAGATGAGTCAATGTGTTTCCTATTGATATGGATGAAAGTTATGAATTTATTGATCATTTTTTCTGAATTTATTTGTGAAAACATTGATCTTGTGTTATGTGAATTAAAATGGATGAAGCTAACTCAAATAAATCATATGATGTAGAATAACAATTCAATGCTCTTATGGAATCTATAAGTAGTTATGGTTATGATTATAAATGTTATTAAATTAGTAATGAGGTAAATTTTTTTACAACATATGATAATCCAATCTTTGAGCAATTCAAAGTATTTGATAATATGATTTTGTTTCAAAGAGTGCACATGAGTGTGATTCACTTCACTCAAAGTTTTCTAAGTTTCCAGTGGTTAATTTAATTTTAGAGTATCATGTGTATGATATATTTTATTTTTGTTATAATTATGAGTTATGCAATGGGTGTATTTTAGATTTAAAACGTGACTAATTTTATTTTTGTACTAGCAGTCTAGTGTTTTATGATATGAGGAATGTATATGATAGTGTTGTGTGTTGATCTTGGAATGGATCTTCATAGTAGTGAGTTTTCCCCTTATGGTGAAATTAAAAATATGCATGGTGATGTTTATATTGCTAATCTATTGTTTGAGCCTCTTTGTTTTGACATGAGTAAAGTTTTGGAAAAACAAGTACATCACCTAGATGAGAAGTCAAAGACTGGTATTTATTTTCTAAAGAAATTTGCATATGTGTTTAATACTAATTTTAGTATTGATAAAATTTTTGGCTACATTGATGTTCAAAACTTAACGCTTTATAAACCCACTATACTATGTTCCCCAATTAATTTTAAACTAGATTCCATATGATCTTAGTATGATGAAAATTTGATTATTGATCTTTTATGTTTACACATTGATACTAATTGTCCATGTGAGTTTCAGCTTGGTTTATAGAATTGGGATTGGGTGTATCGGTGTTTCTTCTAGAAGAGCCTTGTTTTTATTGGTCTTCATTTTTGGATTTGATTTCACATTTGGGGCTTCCAAAATTTGTGATCCATTGTGGCCTCTATTGTGGATTTTTAATATTGCAAGGACACTCTACATTATTTAGAAGAGGATCTAACTTATCCAATCCTATGAATAAGTTTATCGAATGAGAAATGGAATTCTCTTTATCTTGTAATTTTTTTAATGTTTGTACATAGTCTTTTTTTAATAATTTATTTTTGAAACTAAGCAACTAGGGTCTTGCAGAGTTTTTTTCTCAAAATGAAATTGTAGTGGTTTTTATCGATGTTGGAATTACATATTTTTGTATTAGTTCCTTTGTAGTATGGGATTAATCTGGTCATATTTTTGGAGTAATTGGTATGCTTATTTTTTACACCCTAATTAGATTTATGTGAAATCTAATATTTAGTGAAATGAGTACACTAAAGGATGCAAAGTTTAGCAAAAAGTGGTTATTCTAATTAATTAACTTCCAACATTAATTACCAATATCGAATAATGCATAAATAGTTGTAAATTATATGCTAAAAAAAAAAAACTTGAAAACTTTAAAGAATGAGTGTATTTAGTTGACTACGAGATGATTTTAGTAAGTTATTAGAGGATGCACTTCTTGAAATAGGAATATATGAGCCTGATGATGGCTTCATTCTAGAGTCCGATTGAAATTTACTAGGGGCAGCCCATACAACTATACTAAGACCATATGTAGAATCCTAATCCTTATCTATGGTGTTACCTATTTGGTTTATAGTTTTGTAATTTTTTGACACAATTTCTTTCCTGGAACAATCTATCACTATCAAACCCTAGTTTTCAGTCATGTTACAAAGCTCTCTGAATATTTTAAACATGATCCAAAACCCTATCTATGAATGGAAAGTCGTGCAAAAAAATTAGTAAGGTTCTGAACCCCATGCATCGACAATGTTGGCACTACTCTAAAGAGGCATCAAACCACACATCATTCTCCACCTAGCATGTGATATTTTATTGTAGGTAACTAGATTTGATACCCATATTTACAATGCTAGATTTGAGTTATCTCTTGTTAAAATACTTGGGAATATATGTTTGAGTACTTGTGGATGAGAGAGATTGATGTCTTGCCCTGGTAAGAAGCTTCATACTTATAGATATTGTTTCCCTAATTATTGTAGATGTGTTTTTGTGATATTTAAGGAGCATTTGGTACATTTTGTAATTGTTTGAAATGCATGTATTAATTTAGTGCCATATGATTTCTAGGTTAGAAATTTAGGTAGTGTTTACTTGATTTATATAGGGTTACATAGGTGATTTATCTAAGAAAGTTTATCCCAAGGGATTATAAGACCTAAAAAAGAATGTAAAATTGAAAGAAAAGTTGGAGAACATATTACTCCAAGATCGTAAAATTCATCTAGTATTGGATATATCATTTTTACCATATTGTATAGCCTTTCCTGGATGGAAAACATATAATTGGAAGTTTGTAACTTATCAACTAATGTTTGTCTATGGATTTTATGCATTTGTTCTCGAATTTGACAAAGATGTCAATGTGTAAGGAAAAAAAAGTTCAAAAATAGACCTTAAAATATGCTAAGAGGGAATGGGAACGTTTATTTATATTAGCAAGATTGTATTGTCAAAACTAGTAGCGTCAAATAGTGAATTACCAAATTTCAGGTGTCTACATTTGGCCCCACTTTAAGTATAAAATTAAATTACATTCTTAAAGGAAAATATACATAAGTTTGTAGACACACTTTTTATTCACTCGTAGTTTATTTTCTAAAATCTTGTTATGTTTGGTGTTTGCATGCTCCAAGATGAAACCCACAATGCATAGTGTATTCAATTTCCATGATAAAGAATTTAACTTGAACTCAAATATAAAGTGTGACACAAAATATTTACATTGCTAATTTTTTTGAAGGATTGGGGGTAATCAATCCCCAATTGTTCCAAGGATAAACCAAAGTGTTAGGTACATGGAACCCAATATGAAATTTTGACAAGAGAAGAATAAGAATGAAGTGTCAAAAATCCCCACTAAGGAAGAAGATTGGGCATCAAAGTTATTCAACAACTATGATATCTTCCTTTGAGTGAAAGACGAAATGAATTTCTACCTATGAATAACTTAACCACTTTAATACCTTCCATAACCCTATAAACCACACCATTAGAAATAGATCTAGGCCTAATTTTGTAAATAAGGACACACAAAGAAAAAAAGAATAATTTCCCTTGTGCCCTTCCTATGTGCCACACAACTACAAAAAAATTGTAATGTACTTAAATTTTGATGGAGGAAAGAGAGTTATACCCCAAATATTCTTGAAACCGTAATAAAAATTGAATTTCATGGTGAAGAATGAGTGAATTACTCCATGCCCCCTGTAATAGTTTGAGTTGAGTGAACTAGATCTAAAATTATGCCAAAAACTTGTAGTTGTAGTTGAAAATATGAAACTATTGAGAAAGTATGTAATTACCCTTGGGTAATAATGTATGGAAGGGTCGGGATGTACATATGGCCTTGACCAATCAGATAGTTTTGAACATGTGCATCCTTTCTTAAATTTGTTTCTAATTATATTTATGAGTACTTGTACCTTATTAGTACTTATATGTTACTCCAAAATTCTACTTGTGTTTACTAAAAGTGTAGAATATACCCAGATGAATGCCCCCTCTTTTGAGTCACGTGTTAAAATTATGTTGAGAACTTATATCAAAAGAAAATATGTGTGCTCATGTACTAGATGTATGAGAAACTATAGGATACTATATAATGTTGAAGAGGTGACCACCTATAAGAACTAGTACTTTAAAAAGGAAGTTTTTTACGCATGGTGGAAACCATGACGCATAATAAAATAGATGATAACAATATTGGGAAACTATATAGATGCCAAAAAAGTAGTAAAAATGCATGTACGAGAATACAATCACTGAAGTAATGAGTTCGAGATATAACAAGTATGTAAAAAAATCATGCAAATTATGTGTGTAGATGTAAACATGTGACACCCACAGTGATGTAAGGCAATCAAGGCCCGTACGCCTATAAACAAGAGAAAACATGATAGGCATAAATCGATAAACATATTGGCATGTGGTGTTGATATAGATGTCAATAAGTGTCATTGATGGAAAAAGGAGAAAGGAATAACACGTGTGAAGGTTGATTTGTAGTGTCTTTCATTGATGTCATGTCAAGTTGAGTTGTTTTGTCTACCATTGATGAGGTGGCATGGTGTCTTGAGTAGGTGTAGTGGCTTACAGTGATAGGTTGATGTTGTAGTGATGTCATGAATCTTGTTGAAGGCTCTTGTAGGTGGGAAAGAGTGACAAATTCATGAGGTGGTCAACATGGAAGGTGCAAGCATGTTCAAGAAGCCTAGTTAGGAGGCCTAGTCAACATACGTGAAGGAAGATGGTGGATGATAGGAATGTAAAAGTTGGTTTAAGCACGGTGAGAGCATGGAGAGCATGAGGATTATGTGTTAAGGCACTCATAAGTGTCTCAGAGTGTGTATAAAAGGTTTGGAATTCCATTCTAGGTTTGTACTTAGACCTATCTTAATTCCTAGGTGGCCTAATGAACTAGGATGATCTAATTCTGGGCTAAGTGTGCAAAGGTGAGCATTTGGATTGGTATAGAAAGTTTTTCTAGAGGTGTGTACAAAGTTTCAAGCCTTGATTTGTATATCAAAGCAAGAAAATTTGTTTTTAGCTCTACTGAGCTCCTAGAAGTGAGAATCAAAGCTCGAGAAGGACTTTCTTGTACTCACTATCACTTGGGAACTATGCATGGTTCCCCAAAGATATCTTAAATTTATTTGGATAATGGTCCTAGATCAATATTCTAGGAATTAGTTTGTGGTTTAAGGGGCAGAGCTTTATGAACAATCATTAAGAAGGTAAGGTGGTCTAAAACCCTCCTTAAACCCTACTAAGGTAGTGATGGAGAAGATTTTTCCAAGAATTCTCAAAATGGATTGGTTGACCTAGTTTAATGGTTGGAGGCTCTAGTATTCTCTCATGTATCTCCAAGTGGCATTGAGGTTTCATGATAGTGAGTAGACCCCGCAACAAATTGTAATTATCTAAAGAATTTGATATAGCTCTCAAGTTTTGCACTAAAAAGGGTGTGAAAATGGATGGTAGAGGAAGTAATAAATCCATAGGACATGTCCATTATGTTTATTGGACATGGTCTAGCTCTTAGATTGTATGAGGAATTCATTCTGGCAAGACTAGTTTTTGAGTCAAAGTTGATAGTTTTGGTGGTCATGATAAAAGGATGATCTCAGACACTTAGGCTCTAAGTTTTGATGTCCAATGGATATGATGGTTTTTTAATATCCCATATGGTAGGATTCAAGCTTTGGATAATCTCCTTGATCCAGTAAATGAAGTGAAGTGGTGTGCACAAGATGTCTAGTTGTTCTAGTTCTAGATCGGACAATTAGGGTGAATAGATTGGTTTGCAAGACCAATGTTTTGCATTAGACCATTTTTTTATCCCTCTGAAATTTATTAGGGGTTCTTATAGTATCATATCTATCCTTAATAAGGTATTTGAGGTGCCCCTATAGGTGTTATATGGTCAAAGTTACGTGACTGATTTTGAGGAGTTAATACGATTACGGATGAGCTATTTGAAGAAGTGGTCTTGAGCACTTATAGTCCATATGTTGGTGTCTAAATCATGTGATGGTATGATACAATTCGTGTAGTATCTTCATACCTATTTTATTTTCATGATTGAATGGTTTGATTATTAGTTGAGTTTCATCTATTAAGATTGGTTGGAGAAGATGCACATACCTATTAAGACTTCTAATGAGTGGTTTCAAAGTATGAAATGGGGTTGCAATATGATTCAATCTTGTAGGAAGCATGGATTAGGCTTAAAAATATTTTTAAGTGATGAATATGGCCATGTTGGCCAAGTAAACCCATACTCGATGAAGGATTTGTAATTAGGCATTTAGGTTTAATTGATACCTAATGGATGAATAAGACTTCTACATGCTATTTATAACCTATAATTGTTTTGGGAAAGTTTTTAAAGATTTTTTTAAAGTTTTTTTAATGATAAATGACCTATAATGGTTTACCTAGATGTGTATGATGTTTAAGTGATGTATATAAGCAAGTTCATGAGACCTATAGTATAGTTGAGAAAGGAAGAGGTAGAGTGAGAAAGAAGGAATTTTGTGAGGAGGTAAAGAATGTCTTTGTGACCATTAAGGGAGGGAAAATATTATTTCATGAGGATCTAGATGGTTTTCTATAGTTGGATAGATAGGTTTTATAACCTAATCAACTTGATGAAGTTCTTGAGTGAAGAAGCTTAAGAGGTAGATTTGAAGAAGATGGAAGAAAGGAGAGTTTAATAAGTGTCATCATCAGTTGTTGTGGAAAAATTATACAGGTGACAAAAATCAAGTGAGTGAGTTGGTGCTAAGTCATCTAGGTAGTTGTATCTTACTTGTAGGGTTGTTTCTCTACTAAACTTAGGGTTTGGTGCTCCTTGTAGGGTTGGTGCTCTACTAAATTGTTAGGGGTTGGTGCTCCTTGTTGGGTTGGTGCTGAACTAAATTTGATTCATTATTATATAAGAAAAATTGTCCAAGATTTTTTTCAAGTGGATTTTATTCCCTTCAAGGGTTTCCCACTTATATCTGGTGTATTTTTGTTCTTGTGTTCTTATTTCTCATGTATGGTTATGATTCTTGGTGAATGCATGTTTAATGGTTAAGTTGAAATGATAATTGATGAATGTTAAAGTGTATGTGAAAGAAAGTTTTAGGGCACACTGATTCACCCCCTCTCATTGGTTTTGCTTCCAACAAAACTTGGAACACCCACGGTGTTGCGAGACAATTAAGGCACATATGCCCAAAAATAAGAGTAAGCAAGAGAAAACAAGATATGAATAAAGCCACAAACATGGGACAAAATTTTTGTTGAAAGATAATCAAGTCATATAAGCCACAAGAAATGAAAAAGAGAAAGCAATAATATATACACAATAGAAAGTATGCAACAAATAAGAGTATCAAAGCTGATAATATGATATAGTAGCCAATATAGGTGAAAACAAGAGATGTCAATGTTGCATAAGACACATGTGTTAATCATGTAAGATCAAAAGATAACATGTACACAATATATGTAATCAAGTGTGATGGGGAAGCAAAAAGGAACTATAATAGAACAATAACATCTCAATGTAATGTAAAATAGATGCCCTCATATGTATAATATGGTTAGGTAAAGGGATGAAAATCACCTATCATCGTGTATTACTTTGTATATGTCTTGGATTAAGCTCAAAGTACCTCATGAATGCATGTGTGTAAAGACTAAAGAATCATGTTATCTATCAAACTAGGGTGACAAATAACATATATAATGTAAATTTATACCAACTCAAGATGAGTGTACATGTCCTAATTGTATATTTTTGTAAATATATGAAGGTTTTTATATTTTGAAATTATGTTAATGTTATTTTATTTTCACATTGGTTAGCTATGTACACTAAAGAGGGGTAACATTGATCTATCCAAAGATAACCTTTGAAGGATGTGGAGAAACTTATGAAGGGGATAGAATATTAGGCGTCGATTGTGTGGAAGGAGATGACTAAAAGGAAAGAGATATAATATTGGTAATGGTTGTAAAAGAGGGTCCAAGGGATGAATAAGATATATGAGTATGGGAAGTAGGAAACCTACATGAAGGGATAGAAGAGAAAGTACTCATATACATACCATGGGTACTATAAGTCTTTTAGGAAATATGGGAGAGATCATGTGCATTAGAGGATCTAGATAGAACACCGTGAGGGGAGTAACCATGATAAATGGTGTATGGAACTGAAGGAATATCAAAATACCTAGGAGAGCAAGAGTTGTAAGAGGCAAGCAGTGCAACTAAAGGCCTATCAAGAGACCTAAGAGAAATAAAGTAGTGAGAAGTGGAAAGAATAACCATAGACCTAGGGAGGAACCTAAGAAGGATAGAGTTGTGAGGGACATTATGTGAAACCAAATACCTATTTATATTTGTACTAAGCATAGAAATAGGAATTGTAGAAGAAGGACTAGGTAGACTAGGAGAAGAATCTTAAAAGGGAAAACCTATTATGGTGAAAAATTACTAGTTATGGATAAACTTAACAAATTGGTGGATAACATAAGGAATATCCCTAAAAGCACATAGTAGGTAAAATTTTAGTTGAACTTTTTTGATAATTCATGAATATTTAGATTTTTTAAATTGACATTTGGTGATTTGGAGGAGTAGTACAAAGCACCTTTTCACCTAAAATATCAGGATGCAAGTTACTTTTCCAGTCGTATCACCTAGAGTTTTATATAAATTTCATATGTATGAATGTATATCACTGCTACCTCAAAAATCAAACTAGCAACATTCACTAATATATACCTATAAAAATCTAAGGTTGATTGTAGACCATGAAAAAGCTTATTTTAATCATCTTTTACATAATAACCATCTATGCACCATTAAAAATGTCCCTAGATCCACATCCAATTTTTCTATTGTCACTTTTTCACATGGATGCACGACTATGTCATAGACGACCATATAGAAGGTCACATGTAGTGCATTTTCTTGCATCATTCGTGTACGTAAGAGGCACCTATCAATAACCTAGACCCTTTTACAACTACCCACATGTTATCAATATTTGTTCAATAGCTTTATTACTTCTCGTTGAAATCAAACCAAGATTTGATAGCTTTTTCTTATAATAAAAAGGTGTTGGGAAAATCATCAAAAAAGTGACCCTTTTATTTTATTTTAGCTAGCCATATAGAGGGGTAATGCAACTAGAATCCACAAAAATATGGGTACTTACTAAATGGTTAACTCTTTTAAATTTATTCTCGCTCATATTAATGTTAAATAATAATACCAAAACCATTTTTATGAATCCATTGATAGTGATATTCCACATGAAAGAATTAATCACAATAACTTGTCACCACTTCAAAATATTATTGATGATGACATGCCTCCACTTGAGGACAATCCTTATTATGTTCCTTCATTGGATGACATTCCTAATTATGATATGTAACAAGCAGAAGACATTTCTTCTCATCAAACACCAACTTTAGTTGGAAATTCTACTCACAATTCTATGCCAAGGAAGAGGAGACTAGAGGACATTCCCGATGATGAGATCTAATTAACAGAATATATTTATACTCATCAAACACCTACTTTAGCTTAAAATACTACATAAAAAATAGTGCAAAAGAAAGAGAAGTAGATGGACAATTGGAAGGTATTTTAAGTTTGACTAAGTAGCTAAATATCCATTCATTTAACTAATAGAGCCAGAAAATGATAATGATACTCTAAGATAATGTAAATGTGCTATTTGTAGTTAAAAACTTGGAAAGGATAAAAATGTAAAAACTGTGAGAAACTATTATATATATATATATGTCGGTTAAGAAAAAAGCACAAAGAAAATCGACACAAAGATGGAAAAATGCAAAAGAATGCATGCATGTAAGATATGTAGTAGAGTATGAAAATGATTATAAACATCTATGACATTTTGTTGAGAAAGGAGGAACAATTACAACTCAATTAGGAAAATTTATTCAGTCTAATCTACATGCCAAAAATATACAATTCTCAACTATTTACCACATTCTAAAAAAAGGTAGACCTATTTATGATTTTCTAGATTATTAAATTTTGTTTCAACATAATGGATTTCCTAATATTCCATAATCATATTGGTCATATATATCGTGCTTGAGAAATGGAAAAATGTCTAGCGATGATTGAGAAGGAGGATTTGAAAGAAAATAAAAAAATCAATGTTTATCTCATTATCCATTGATGAGGTCACAATAGTTGACAACACATCATGGGTTTGCATTCATGTTTATACTTTTGAGAACCATTTAAGGAAACATCATCTATTATAAGTCCATAAAATGGTAGAAAATTGTAATGCTGAAAACCTTTACAAGTTGGTTATTTCAAATTTGAGGGATATAGCTAGATGGATGATTATGTTATAGCTACCAAGTTGGTGTGTGTTGGTACTAATGGTGCATTAATAATATAGGGGCACATAAATGGTCTTTTCATTAGACTAAAAACCACAATTTCCCTATTTATGATTCTAATTCATTGCATGACTCATATAACGAATCTTTCATACAAATTTTTTAGCACATTTGAAAATGTTTCAAAAGTGAAAGATCTTATCCATGAATTACTTACTTATATGTCCAATAGTCCAAAAATATTTATATAGTTTCAATAAAATTCAATTAGAGTGATAGATGGTACAAGGCTTCTAAAGATGTTGATACAAGATGGATTTCAATGTATGAACTTGCATGTAATTTTTTTCAAGAATATCCATCATTAGTAGGTTTTACATTTAAATACCATAGGTAAGGTGACAAGGAATAATATTTTTGGTACAATTTAACAGATCTAGAAACAATACTTACATTATGTCGCATCCTCCCTATGTTGAAGGAAAATAATTTTTTGATGAAACATGCTCAAGAGAAATCCATATATATTGTTAATTTCATATAGTTGAGAAAATGGGTGTGTAAAACTCTAGATATTTTATACTTATCCTAAGACAACTTTAAGGGGCCTATATTTGAAAATTGGAAAATTTTAATAGATATTAAGGATCATAATTTCTATTTAAAATTCAATATTAAGGATCATCTTTTTATCATCATTAATGAGAAGGAGATACCACTACATACTTTTTCAAAAATAAGTTGATTTGGTAGGAACAAAAATTAAATAAGTCCATATAACATGTGTTATTTTTTGATGACACTGTAATTTTTGATATACGGATGAAAATGAGAAATATTTTGCAAAGATTATGCACAAAAAATGAGATTATTTTATAATTGATGACTTTATTGAATCCATGGGAGTGATGAATCCTATATTTGGGAACACTATGATGGTCATAGTGAAGAACTAGTAAGTCATTTGTTTCTCAAATATATGGGTGCTCGATTAATCATTTTAGTAAGTCTATAGAGATAAATTAAGTTAAAATTAAAGTTATTTTACACAAAGAGAAGTAGAAGAGATGATTAATCCACCATTGGATGAGAACCTGCTATCCCTGAGCAATTAGAAATAGTTTCTAACCCGTGAACTTAGTTCCGAACCCGTGAAATTAGTTCTAAAACCCGCGAACTTAGCTCCGAAACCCACGAACTTAGTTCTGGAACCTATGGCTATAGTTCGAAACCACCACATTTAGTTCCGGAACCACAACAATAGTGGTTCTCTTTGATTGAAAATGATTTCTCTCTGGAGGAATGATATTTCTCGTGGGGAGAGGATGAATCAATAACTTCAGTTTCAAGTACATCAGGAAGTGGTGAAGAATTTTTGGAAAGTAGCAGTGACGAGGAATTTGGCCTACAAAGAGATAAGTATCATAATTCTCATTACTGTCCTTTTCTAGTATTCTATCTCAAGGAACTTTTGGAGATGTTGCTACATACCATATGTTGTTACCACATGCATGTCCATTAAATACTTTAATGAAACCCTTTCCACAAATCAGTTCATCACATATTGGAACCAAGCATGTTGAAATTCAACCAGGTAAAACTTTAAACATTAACAGCTAGTTGAAGGAGGATGAAGAAGCTAAATTGTTTGATGTTCTAAAAAATCATACTAAATATTTTTCTTGGGATTACAAAGATATGAAGGGGATTCATCCAAGTATCTACACTCATCACATCTATACTGAAAACATTAAACTAGTTAGGCAGCCTCAAAGAAGGATTAACCCAGCTTTAAGGGATATAGTCAAACAAGAAATTGAAAAACTATTACAAGTAGGTTTCATCTACCCTATCTCAGATAGCCAATGGGTATCTCCTCTTGTAATTGTTCCCAAAAAGAATGGAAAATGGAGAATATGTGTTGACTATAGGGAACTAAACAAAGCCACAATGAGAGATTATTTTCCCTTACCATTCATAGATCAAGTCCCAGATAACCTTTCAGGTAAACAATAACTTTCTTTCTTGGATGGCTTTAATGGGTACAATCATATCAGAGTTGCTACTGAAGATCAGGACAAAACTACATTTACATGTCCATGGGGAACCTTTGCCTATAGGGTGTTACCATTTGGTTTATGCAATGCTCCTGCAAATTTCCAAAGTTGTACTTGTAATCTTTGTTGATCTAACAAATTATTGTGTTGAAGTATATATGGATGACTTCACTGTACATGGAGATATATTTGAATATGCTTTGAGAAATTTGGATAGAGTGTTAACAAGATGTGAACAACACAACTTGTCTCTTAGTGATGAAAAATGTTTGATGATGGTGGATGAGGGAATTGTATTAGGAAACCATATTTCAAAAAAATGAATTCAGGTGGATCAAAACAAAATTAGGATCATTTTAGATTTACCTATTCCTCAAACCCCCACAAATATCAAATCATTTCTAGGGCATGCTGGGTACTATAGGCACTTTATAAAATATTTTAGTAAAATTGTTGCTCCCATGTTTAATTTTCTAACCAAGGACTGTGAATTTCTTTGGGATGAAAAGTGTCAGCATGCTTTTAAATAAATTAAAGACAAATTAATCAACGCCCCAATATTGAGAGGTCCTAATTGGAAAAATCCATTTCATATCCAAACAGATGCCTCAAATTATTCCATTGGTGAAGTATTGGGATAGAAAGATGAGGAAGGAAAGATGGATGACATTTACTATCTTAGCAAGAATCTTACTCCCACTTTGAAAAGAATTGCACCACCACCGAAAAGGAATTTCTTGTTGTGATTTATACAATCAATAAATTTAAACATTACATTACAGTGTACAAGATATTTGTATACATAGATCATTCGAAATTAAGTATTTAATGAACAAACCATTTGTTGGAGGAAGATTCATTAGATAGTTATTACTTTTGCAAAAAAATTATATTACCATTGTGGACAATCTAGGTAAATCTAATGTGGTAGCTTATTTTTTTGTCATGACTAACCACCACATGGGAGCAAGATCCAATCAAGGATAACTTTCCAGATGAACAACTATTTGCAATCTCAGCAAGTACAAAGCATGGTTTGCTAATATGGAAAATTATCTTGCAACATGGAAGTTTCCTCCTTTCAATAAGAAACAAATAAATAAGTTAATTAAAATGACTGCACAATTCAAATGGTTAAATGGAATGCTATTTAAGTGTGGTTCTAATTTTGTCTTGCAGTGTGTAAGAGATGATGAAATCTTTGACATCCTCGAGCATGTCATGATGAACCAAGTGGAGGAAACTATACAAAAAAAGAACAGCTCATAAGATACTTAGCATTGGTTATCATTGGCCATCTCTCGTATAAGGATGTGAAAATATATATCAAGAGGTGTGCTCCTTATCAAAGGATGGGACAACCAACTTTCACCAATGAAATACCTCTTCATCTTGAAGTTGTGGTTCAACCATTTGAGAGATGGGGATTGGATTTTTTTGGTCCCTTTAATCCTCCTTCACAAGGGAAGGAATATATTCTTATATGTACTGACTATGTGACAAAATGGGAAGAAGTGTAGGAATTGACAAATGCCACTGAGGAAGTAGTTGTTGATTTCCTTTGGAACAAAATTATGATAAAGTTTAGAGCACCAAGGAGCATAGTTTTAGATCAAGGACCACAATTCATGTCTAATATGATCCAAGCTTTCACAAGGTATTACCAAATCAATCATAGGAAGTCATCTCCTTACCATCCATAGTCAAATGGACAAGCTAAAGTAACAAATAGAGAATTGGAGAACATCCTTACCAAAACGGTTGAAGCTAGGAGAAAAGATTGGGTAAAGAGACTACCTGAAGCTGTCTGGGCTTATAATACAACTTGGAAAACTACAATAGGGTTTTCACCATATGAATTAGTCTATGGGAAAAATCCCTTGTTGCCTATAGAATTTGAACTTCAGACATTAAGGACAATAGTGAAGGTGGAAATTGAGTTGAATGTAGCTCAAAATGAAAGAATCCTTCAACTCAATGAGTTGGATGAATTAAGGTTGGAAGCACTTCAATAGACAAAGATGATTCAAGAGCAAAGGAAGCAATGGCATGACATACATATCAAGAAAAGGCAATTCAAAGTAGGATACTGGGCATTGTTGTTTAATTATAAGTACTAATAGATTCAAGGTCAAATTGAGAACCGGCATGGTTGGGACACTATTAGATTGAATAGATATTTGACAATGATTTTATTTAGTTACTTCCCATTGATGGTAGCAACAAAACACTCTTGGTCAATGGACATAGGCTGAAACTCTATAGGAAGCCTCCCACTAAGGATGAATTTTTGAGGAAGATTGAAGCAGACAAAGAATTTGATCATATGAAAGAACTCAATTCTTACAAAAAGATCAAATAACCGGATGATAGATCTGGAATAAAGGGAAGGAGATGAAAACTAGCAAATGGCGTTTTCTTCCCAAAAAAAAAAAAAATATATAAAAAGAAAAAAATCTCTCAAAGGTCAATTGAAAACCAACAAATGGCGGTTGACCACTTTTGGCTAGTTCAAATAAAGGAATTTCTTTGAATTCTAGCTATTTTATCTAATCATGTTTTGTTCCACTTGTAGGAATGATGAGTCATCATAGAAAAAGGAGTACATCATCAAGGGTGGTAATTATGTCTTTTAACTCATTTAGGGTTGATTAAATGTTTGCATGTGTGATGTGATTTAATTTAAAAGTAGGTATGATGAGTCATCTATTTATACATTATGATTACAAGTGTGTAATCATGAAATTGATTTGGATGGAATAAGTGGCGGCATGGTTATCATTAGTGCAAAAATCAAGTGAAATAAGTTGCAGAGATATTTTGATGGAGCAAGAATGAATTGAGTTTGTATTCCATAGAAAAATTTAGAACTTCCGTAGCTAAAAAAATGTTCTGTAGCCAAGTCATTAGTTCCACATCTAAGAAAAAGGGCCTGCAACCAATTCTCACAAAATCAAGAGACATAACTCAAGCCGATATGGGGATTAAGAAAAAAATCTGAACTAGAGAATGATTCCCAGCTGCTCATAGATGAAGAAGTGGCATCCATCTTTAAGCATGCAGGATGGCTTGAATTCCTGAAGAAATTTTCAAGGTATAATGACAAATTGGTAAGAGAATTCATCATAAACCTAGAACAGTCCAGAACAAAGGTGAGAAATGTCTTTATTCCTTTTTTTGTAAATGCTTTAAATAATGTGTTTAGAGTGCCAATTGTGCATGTCCCATAACTTACCAAGGGGAATTTGAAAGAACTGGTTGAAGTCTTGTTGCGAGAAGAAGAAAAACTAGACCCCAATACATCTATAATACAAATAAAATCATAAAATGGGTTAGAAGGACTAGTTTTCCCAAACCCTTTGACAGGGTAGCATTTTGGATAGTAAAATATTTAACCTGTGATGGTCAGTTTGGGTTTGTGGGAAAAGAAGTCTTAAAAATGCTCATATATCTGAAGTATGGAGCCACCAAACTGAATACATAATAAACCTCCTAGGGTTTATTTATTATTCTATTCGGACCATGGCTCGGGTATTCTGGGGTGTTGGGAAAATTAGGCATCATGGTCTAATTCATTTGATATGCCAAAGACCATTTCTGTCAAAGAAGAATGGAGAAGAAATTTGGAACAAGTTTCTTGGCAAGTTCAAGAAAAACCCTAATATTATCAGAAGAATAATTTCAGCCCCATTCTCTCCTTCAACTAATCTATAAATTGATGCCCCTGTAGAAGGATAAGGGGAAATGGAAAGAGAAAACATACCAAAAAAGTAGGTCGGTGAGAAAGATAAAAACCGCAGAGCCTTTTGTACCTGTGAAGGAAATTCTTTCTTCTGCAGCAGCTTTAGGGGAGCCAATATCTGTTTCTGATGGTGATAGCTCATCCACACAAGAGCAAGAAATAATAGTAAGAAGAAGCTCTAGAAATGAATTCACTATTGGGCATGTTGAACTTCCCCAGATAAGAAAAATTCATAAGAGGTCAAGGGAAACCCCAGAAGAAAGGAGTGAGTAGTAAAGGATGGAAGAAGAAGCTCCTGACATTTTGGGCAGTATGGCCATGGCTCCTTTTGAGCCAAGTCAAGATGAAATGGATATAGGAGAAGAGATATTTGAAGAGCAAGATTTACAAGAATTGGCTGAACCATCAATAGTGCCACATGAAGAAGAATAGTTGGCATCCAGGATAAGAAAAGGAAAATTTCCTTTGATAGAGGAAGAATTCCCAACTCCTCAAATAATTTCAGAGGAAGAAGAAAGACAACAAGTTAAACAGGCTATGTTCTTATCTAGAGTAGAGCTCATTATCAAAAAAAAAGATGAGGAATTGGATTTCCTCAAGCTCAAGTTGGAACAAAGGGAGATGCTCATTGAGAGCTAACAACTTAGCTTGTAGCCAAGACTTAGGAATTATCAACAACCAAGGAACAACTGATAGAAAAAGAGGAAGAATTTTAGGCTTCTAGAAAATAGAGTGTTGTGTCCAAAGTCTCTGTACAGACTGAGTTGATCTATTTTCCTTTAAATAGCTTATGGAATTATACTTGCAGGGAGCTTAGAGAAGACAAAACATTGAATGAAGAATTAAAGACCAAGATGGAGGAAGAGATGAAGGCAAGAAAGGAATGGGAAGAAAAATTTTATAAGGAGGAAGGAAATAAATATAAATGTCTTGTCAAAATTCATATGGTCTATATTATGAGTGAGAAATTACTTGTACAGGAGGCCCTCTCTTGCATATAGTGTGTTTTTAGAAGAGCAGTTCATTCGTTGGTAGCTGTCAAGGATTGCATGTGGGCTTCCACATGAACTCAAAGATGAATTTGAATTCATGGCAGCTTACTCTCTCTCTAGCCCTGAGCAGAAAAATCTTCTGTGTGAATTTTATCTTTGCAATTTTATGCTAGAGAAAACACATGATTTATGATCAACTTGTATGTAGGGGAGAGCTAGCTCAATGCATTTGTCTCTATTTTGTAAAACTAGATTGCATGGAAGGAAAGGGAATCTAAATTTTTATTGAAAGCTAGCTCAATAGGTCTTTGTATGAGAGCTCATTATGGTAAACCCTCTACCTTCCTCTCACATTTTAGAACTCATGCCTTTGATGAGAGATTCAATACACACTATCTTGCCATTCTGCAAAAGAGTATGGATGCCTTCACCTCCTATGAGGAGGAAAATTTTGAAGATATTTATGAAGGATGCTCAAAGAGGTGGGAACTCCTTACTATTTCCTTGAGAAGAAGGGAAGTAATTTCCCCAACAAATCTGATCTAGAGTTTAGAAAGGGAAAAAGCATTATGCACAATAATTCCCCAAGTCAATGAAACCTACGGAAAATATGGATGGAATGTGAACAAGGCCCCCTCTACTTCTCACCCCCATGTCTCCTTGGCAGAATAGAGAACCTCAAGACCCTACTAAATTTGAACAGTGGGAGAGGAAAATAGAAGAAGGAGCAGGGTACAGTACATCCAAGTTTAAACATTGGAAAATCTAGTTTCAGCCATTTGATCTAAGAAATCAAATGGAATGCAGAACTTATAACCCCACTTTTGAAGAGTGAAGTTTGTAAAGGGACTTACAAACAAGTAAGTTTGGGGGAAATGATGAGGCCAAAATATGTCCGATTAATGTATAATATATGATCTCATCTTACTCTCCTTTTGATTAAGTTTGATTGCATTGTGTGACTTTTAGTTGATCTGATATGAGTTAGGATGTAATTGTCTATCTTTTGATTGATTGTGATTCTAATGTTAAAATCTCTAGAATTCCTGACAAGTGTGTGTTTGAATTTAGTTTTGTAATAAAGCAGGTCTAAATCAGTCGAGGAAATGAAGCAAGAAGTGTTCAGTTTGTTTTCAACAACATCTGTTCCTACACAACTTAGTTCTAGAACTTCCAAGCTAGTTCGGAACTCCATCACATAGTCATCATTTAGTTCCGAAACTTTTGGACTTAGTTCCGAACTCCAGTATTTAGTTCCAGAATTTTTGGACTTAGTTCTGAACTCCTGGGGATAGCTCCAGAACTCTCATGGTTTGGAGCCTTAACAAATTCCTATGGTTCTAGAACTTCTCCAAAGTTTCGAACTGATGGGAGTTATCTATTTTAAACCACATCCGGAGATTTTGCATCTATGACCCTTTCAATCAAGAAGGACGAGAATGATTTCTAAATGTAGATCCAAGGAGAGTTATCCTACAGCTATCTGATCAACCACAATCTAGCTCAACATCTATTCTGGGCATGATTTGATTTCATCAGAATCATTGAGACAACTGTGATTGTAAAATGTATATAAAAGAAGACTGCATAGTAGATATATATATATATATATATATATATATATATATATAAATAGAATAGAGAAGAGAAATAGACTAAGTACTCAGATCCAGTACATTTGTAATTCCGAATGTTTTATCAATAAAATAGCCATTCTTATTTGAGAGAATTCTAAGTTGTTAAATCCTAATTTGAGGAGGAGCAAGGGCCCACTCCCCCAAGGACCAGGATATTCATTTATTTGGTATTTATATTTCTTTATCAAAATAGCTTAGATCTATTAATTTTATATTGTTTTAATTCTTTCAGTTAAACTCTGTTGTGTACTTGTTCCTATGCAAGTGTTTAGATAGATTCTTATATTTCTTGCAATTGTTTTCAAGCATTCTAAATTGAGTGTGTTTATTTCCAAAAGCAAGTGTGTTTACTTTCAAAGAAAGTGTGTTTTTTCCATTGTTTCCATTCTGCACGGTGTGTTTCCTTTCAACAAAGCTTTCAGTGTGTTTACTTTTAGCAAGTTTTCATAGTTTGATTTAAATAAGGTTTTACCAAGAAGTCCTTAAGACATTAAAGAGATCCCCCAGAAAATACAAAAATAAATATAGTCAACTACTAGATCGGTTAAAGTACTCTTGTTGCATATAGCTTTAGACACACCCCTAGTTTGATATGACATCAACAAGAAGTTGATTAAATGAAGGGAATGATGACACCCATCAATTTTTGGTGTTGTTTCTTCAGGAACACTAGTTGGAACTTTCTAATTAAGTGTTAGCAAGAGCAACAAAACATACATCTAGTAGTTGAAGGATCTTCCCTACTATATCACAAAATATATGAGTAGACCAAGAGACTCATAGGGTAGATTCCTCCCAAAAACATCTTCACAAGAATTCATAACATCCTCTAGTCAAAGTAAGGAAATTAATCAAGAATTGGAGGCACCATCATCCCCTTGTCAGACAAGAAATAGAATTGCCATTTTTGGAATTCTTAGATCAGTCACCTGAAGGGAGTGGAACTTTTAGGAGAAGGCTTATTACCCAAGATCCATTTAGGGTGAGTTTTGATTCTCAATTGAGTAGTCAACCTCCTACTCCTAATTTTTCACCTTCCCCAAGGCATACGCTTACCACATTGATTGGGAGGAAAATTCAGAAAATATTTTTAAAATGGCACGAGAAGCTGAGAGAGAACCTGATAGGACCTTTACCTATCCAATCCAATTGGGAGATGATGACACATCAATGAAAAATATCTCACCTGCACATTTACCCACCTTTAGAGGGATGTCATCTGAAGATCCTGACCAATTTTTGTTTGAATTCAAGGTACTATGTCAGACCTATGATTATAAAATAGATAATCAAAAACTCAAGTTGTTTCCATCCACTTTGAAGGATGCAAATGAGGTGGTTCATGGGATTACCATCCAACTCTATTAGCACTTGGGCACAAATGGAGACTACCTTCCTAGATAAATACCAGGATTATTGCAGAGGGAGAAATAGGAAGGAAGAATTCTTCAAAATCAAGTAGGAGGATGATGAAAACATAGAAGACTATTTAGACAGATTCCTCTTTATTAGCAAAAGATGTGGATTTGTGCTTACAGAGGAGTTAAGTAAAACCATTTTTCTTAAAGGTTTGGATGACGAATCTAGAGAATCCCTTAACTTGATAGGAGGTGGAGACATTGATCAGATAAGAATGAATGGAATTAAAGAGATTTGTAGAAGCTATTCTAGAATGAGAGGTGGACCTAGAAAAGGAAAATCAGTGAAAATTATGAATCCAGATATGAACAAACTAATGGATGAGTTAGAAAACTTTAAAATAGACATTTTAGTGCAATTAACCTCTACTATGGATGGATTACAAGCTAAATAAAATTCCAAAACTGAACCATTGGCTATGTATTGTCCTAGATGCAGGAAGAAGCATGCATTAAGAGATTGTCCTTTGGATAAAACAAAAATGTGTC
The DNA here is from genome assembly GCA_018340775.1 of Taxus wallichiana var. yunnanensis. Taxonomy (NCBI): domain Eukaryota; kingdom Viridiplantae; phylum Streptophyta; class Pinopsida; order Cupressales; family Taxaceae; genus Taxus; species Taxus wallichiana. Next base: position 317,227,654 of record CM031244.1, read on the forward strand.
TTATCTATGAATCTAAAGAACATGATACTAATGTTTGTTCTTTACTTCCTATTATTAAGAATCATCTTAAACAAACCAGTGCCTCATCTACAATAAAGAATTGAATTTTGTTCAGAGACAACCTAACCAAGGGCAGTTTATGCCAAGATCAATTCCTAATCCATGGACAATGCCATGGGCTACTCAGTAGTACCACAAAATTGGGGACAACCACCTTGGGTACCTCAACCAACTTAGAACCCTCAAGATTGGGAAAATCAAGCTTGGTATGCTCAGGGACATCAATAACCATGGGCTGGTCAAGGAAATCCTTATGCTTGGTCACAACCTAGATGGAACCCTAATAATTATTCCCAAGGAAGAACATATCCAAATCAGAATCAACAGGCCATCATGGGATCCCCTGCATAGAATTCACAAAATGAGAATGTAGTCCAAATGCAAATGCCAACACAACTAGTAGAAACCCTAGAAATAAACAAACAACTCTGTTTATGGAACAAAGCCAAAAAAATCAATTGATTTACATGCTATGGATTGTAAGGATATTCAAACTAGATATGGAAAATCATTAACAGTCCACCCCTTATAATCACTGAAATGATAGAAGAAAATGAAATCCCTAGTACTGTTGTTCCAAAAGAGGATATAGAAAGAAAAGAAAAGGATCTAGATAGCAACACTACTGAGACTCCATTTCCAGAGAGATTCAAAGAAGCTATAGAAATCAAGGAGTTTGAATTGGTACAGGAACTAAGGAAATTGAATATTGAAATACCACTGTTACAAGCAATTAAAGATATTCCAAAATTGAACAAATTAATCAAAATGTTATGTATGAAAAATCCTGGAAGGAAGAAACAATACCCCAAGACTATCAAAGTAGATGGGAAACTTGTTGATTTATTAGTAGGAAAATTTTACTTCCCAAATATGGAGATCCTGAAGTCCTGTTATTTCTATCTCTATAGGAAATAAGGATGTACATAATGTTTTGATAGATTTGGGAGTCTGTATCAATGTAATGATAGTGGATACTCTGAAAACATTACCATTAATGGGTATATAACCTACTAATACCATATTATAGATGGTAGATCAGTTTGTAGCAAAACCAGAAGGAATTATTGAAGATGTGTCAGTTATGGTGGAGTCATGGGAATATCCAGTTGACTTCCTTATACTATACAGCCAAAAGGTAAAACATTGGGTTATCCCATTATTTTGGGTAGACCATGGTTAGCTACAGTTGTTGCTTTGATAGATTGCAGGTCAAGTGATATGACAATCTCAAATGGTAAGAACTCTAAAAAAATTTCCTTATATCCTACTACACAACCTTTTACTGACAATCATGAACAATTGTGGGTTGATTCTCTTGAAACTAATAAGCAAAAATTTGTCTTCTTTGGCTATGATCACATTGCAGGATCATGTAAGAGAAGTAGAAGAGATGATTAATCCACCATTGGATGAGAACATGTTGTCCTCGAGAGCAATCAGAAATAGTTTCGAACTCATGAACTTAGTTCCGGAACTCCACGAACTTAGTTCTAGAACCCACAAACTTAGTTCCAGAACCACCACATTTAGTTCCGGAACCACGACAAAAGAAGTTTTCTCTTTGATTGAAAATGATTTCACTCAGAGGAAAAAGATTTCTCATGGGGAGAGGATGAATCAGTAGCTTTAGTTTTAAGTACATCAGGAAGTGGTGAATAATTTCTAGAAAGTAGCAGTGATGAGGAATTTGGCCTGCAAAGAGATAAGTATCATAATTCTCATTACTGTCCTTTTTCTAGTATTCTATCTCAAGGAACTTTTGGAGATGTTGCTACATACCATATGTTGTTACCACATGCATGTCCATTAAATACTTTAATGAAACCCTTTCCACAAATCAATTCATCACATATTAGAACCAAGCATGTTGAAATTCAACTAGGTAAAACTTTAAACATTAACAACCTGTTGAAGGAGGATGAAGAAGCTAAATTGTTTGATGTTCTAAAAAATCATACTAAAGCTTTTGCTTGGGATTACAAATATATGAAGGGGATTCATCCAAGTATCTACACTCATCACATCTATACTAAAAACATTAAACTAGTTAGGCAGCCTCAAAGAAGGATTAACCCAGCTTTAAGGGATATAGTCAAACAAGAAATTGAAAAACTATTACAAGTAGGTTTCATCTACCCTATCTCAGATAGCCAGTGGGTATCTCCTCTTGTAATTATTCCCAAAAAAGAACAAAAATGGAGAATATGTGTTGACTATAGGGAACTAAACAAAGCCACAATGAGAGATTATTTTCCCTTACCATTCATAGATCAAGTCCTAGATAACCTTTCAGGTAAACAATAATTTTCTTTCTTGGATGGCTTTAGTGGGTACAATCATATCAGAGTTGCTGCTAAAGATTAAGACAAAACTACATTTACATGTCCATGGGGAACTTTTACCTATAGGGTGTTACCATTTGGTTTATGCAATGCTCCTGCAACTTTCCAGAGTTGTACTTGCAATCTTTGCTGATCTAACAAATGATTGTGTTGAAGTATATATGGATGACTTCACTTTGTACATGGAGATACATTTGAAGATGCTTTGAGAAATATGGACAGAGTGTTAACAAGATGTGAACAACACAACCTGTCTCTTAGTGATGAAAAATGTTTGATGATGGTGGATGAGGGAATTGTATTAGGACACCATATTTCAAAAAAAAGAATTCAGGTGGATCAAAACAAAATTAGGATCATTTCATATTTACCTATTCCTCAGACCCCCACAGATATCAAATCATTTCTAGGGCATGTTGGGTACTATAGGCGCTTTATAAAAGATTTCAATAAAATTTCTACCCCCATGTTTAATTTGCTAACCAAGGACTGTGAATTTCTTTGGGATGAAAAGTGTCAACATGATTTTGAAGAAATTAAAGACAAATTAATCAGTGCCCCAATATTGAGAGGTCCTAATTGGGAAAATCCATTTCATATCCAAACGATGCCTCAAATTATTCCATTGGTGTAGTATTGGGACAGAAAGATGAGGAAGGAAAGATGTATGCCATTTACTATCTTAGCAAGAATCTTACTCCCACTGAAAAGGAATTTCTTGTTGTGATTTATGCAATCAATAAATTTAGACATTACATTACAGGGTACAAGATATTTGTATACACATATCATTCAACAATTAAGTATTTAATGAACAAACCAGTGGTTGGAGGAAGATTCATTAGATGGTTATTACTTTTGCAAGAATTTGATATTACCATTGTGGACAATCTAGGTAAATCTAATGTGGTAGCTGATTTTTGTCAAGACTAACCACCACAGGGAGCAAGATCCAATCAAGGATAACTTTCTAGATGAACAACTATTTACAATCTCAGCAAGTACACCATGGTTTGTTGATATGGAAAATTATCTTACAACAGGGAAGTTTCCTCCTTTTTCACTAAGAAAAAAATAAAGAAGTTAATTAAAACCAGTGCACAATTCAAATGGTTAAATGGAATGCTATTTAAGTGTGGTCCTGATTTTTTCTTGCGCAGGTGTGTAAGAGAGGATGAAATCTTTGACATCCTCAGAGCATGTCATGATGAACCAAGTGGAGGACACTATTCATTAAAAATAACATAGCTCATAAGATACTTGGCACTGGTTATTATTGGCCATCTTTATACAAGGATGTGAAAAGATATATCAAGAGGTGTGATCCTTGTCAAAGGATGGGACAACCAACTTTCACCAATGAAATGCCTCTTCAGCCTCAAGTTTTGGTTCAACCATTTGAGAGATGGGATTGGATTTTTTGGTCCCTTTAATCCTCCTTCACAAGGGAAGGAATATATTCTTGTATGTACTGACTATGTGATAAAATGGGAAAAAGTTCAGGCATTGACAAATGCCACTGAGGAAGCAGTTGTTGATTTCCTTTGGAACATAATTATGATAAATTTTGGAGCACCAAGGAGCATAGTTTCAGATCAGGGACCACAATTCATGTCTAATATGATCCAAGCTTTCACAAGGTATTACCAAATCAATCATAGGAAGTCATCTCCTTACCATCCATAGTCAAATGGACAAGTTGAAGTAACAAACAGAGAATTAGAGAACATCCTTACCAAAACGGTTGAAGTTGGGAGAAAAGATTGGGTAAAGAGACTACTTGAAGTTGTCTGGGCTTATAATACAACTTGGAAAACTACAACAAGGTTTTCACCATATGAATTAGTCTATGGGAAAAATCCCTTGTTGCCTATAGAATTTGAACTTCAGACATTGAGGACAACAGTGAAGGTGGGAATTGAGTTGAATGTAGCTCAAAAAGAAATAATCCTTCAACTCAATGAGTTGGATGAATTAAGGTTGGAAGCACTTCAGCAGAGAGATGATTCAAGAGCAAAGGAAGCAATGACATGACATACATATCAAGAAAAGGAAATTCAAAGTAGGAGACTAGGCATTGTTGTTTGATTCTAAGTACCAATAGTTCAAGGGAAAATTGAGAACTAGATGGTTGGGACCCTATCAGATTGAACAAATATTTGACAATGGTTCTATTCAGTTACTTCCCATTGATGGCAGCAGTAGAACACTCTTGGTCAATGGACATAGGCTGAAACTCTATAGGAAGCCTCCCACTAAGGATGAATTTTGAGGAAGATTGAAGTAAACAAAGAATTTGATCATATGGAAGAACTCAGTTCTTCCAAAATGATCAAATAACCAAATGATAGATCTAGAATAAAGGGAAGAAGATGAAAACCAGCAAATGGTGTTTTCTTCCCATATATATATAAAAAAAAAAAATTCTCTCAAAGGTCAATTGAAAACCAGAAAATGGTGGTTGACCTCTTTTTGGCTAGTTCAAATAAAGGAATTCTTTTAAATTCCAACTTGTCTTATCTAATCATGTTTTGTTCCACTTGTAGGAATGACGAGTCATCATAGCAAAAAGGATTACATCATCAAGGATGGTAATTATGTCTTTTAACTCATTTAGGGTTGATTAAATGTTTGCATGTGTGATGTGACTTAATTTAAAAGTAGGTATGATGAGTCATCTATTTATACATTATGATTACAAGTGTGTAATCATGAAATTGATTTGGATGGAATAAGTGGTGGCATGGTTATCATTAGTAATCATTATTGCAAAAATCAAGTGAAATAAGTTGCAGAGATATTTTGAGGAAGGAGCAATGAATTGAGTTTTTATTCAAAGAATAATTCAGAAGTTCCACAACTAATAACTAAGGTTCCACAACTAAAAATAGAGGTTCCCAACCAAGTCATTAGTTTCATAGCTAAGAAAAAGGGCCTACAACCAATTCACACAAAATCAAAAGAGATAGAACTCAAGCCGATATGGGGATTAAGAAGAAATCTAAACTAGAGGATGATTCCCAACTGCTCATGAGACGAAGAAGTGGCATCCATCTTTGAGCATGCATGATGGCTTGAATTCTTGAAGAAATTTTCAAGGCATAATGACGAATTGGTAAGAGAATTTGTCATAAACCTAGAATAGTCCAGAACAAAGGTGAGAAATGTCTTTATTCCTTTTTCTGTAAATACTGTAAGTAACGTGTCTGGAGTGCCAATTGTGCATGTCCCACAACCTACCAAGGGGACTTTGAAAGAACTGGTTGAAGTCTTACTGCAAGAAGAAGAAACTAAACCCCAATACATCTATAATACAAATAAAATCATAAAAGGGGTCAGAAGGGCCATTTTTCCCAAACCCTTTGACAGGGTAGCATTTTGGATAGTAAAATATTTAACCTGTGATGGTCAGTTTGGGTCTGTGGGAAAAGAAGTCTTAAAAATGCTCATATATCTGAAGTATGGAGCCACCAAACCTGAATACATAATAAACCTCCCAGGGTTTCTTTTTTATTCCATTCAGACCATGGCTCAGAGGTATTCCTGGGGTGTTGGGACAATTAGGCATCATGGTCTAATTCATTTGATATGCCAACACCATTTCCTATCAAAGAAGAATGGAGAAGAAATTTGGGACAAGTTTCTTGGCAAGTTCAAGAAAAACCCTAATATTATCAGAAGAACAATTCCAGCCCCATTCTCTCCTTCTAATCTAGAAATTGATGCCCCTGTAGAAGGACAGAGGGAAATGGAAAGAGAAAACATACCAAAAAAAGAAGGTCGGTGAGAAAGATAAAAACAATAGAGCCTTCATGCACTGTGAAGGAAATTCTTCTTCTAAAGCAGCTTTAGGGAGCCAATATCTCTGTTTTCGATGGTGATAGCTCACCCACACAAGAGCAAGAAAGAATAGTAAGAAGAAGCTCTAGAAGGAAATTCACTATTGGGCATGTTGAACTTCCCCAGATAAGAAAAATTCATAAGAGGTCAAGGGAAACCCCAGAAAAAGGAGTGAGTAGGAAAGGATGGAAGAAGAAGCTACTGACATTTTGGGCAGTATGGCCATGACTCCTCTTGAGCCAAGTCAAGATGAAATGGATAGAGGAGAAGAGATATTTGAAGAGCAAGATTTTTAAGAATTGGCTGAACCATCAGCAGTGCCACATGAAGAAGAAGAGTTGGCATCCAGGATAAGAAAAGGAAAATTTCCTTTGATAGAGGAAGAATTCCCAACTCCTCAAATAATTTCAGAGGAAGAAGAAAGACAAGTTAAATAGGATTTATTCTTGTCTAGAGTAGATATCATTATCAGAGAAAAAGATGAGGAATTGGATTTCCTCAAGCTCAAGTTGGAACAAAGGGAGATGCTCATTGGAGAGCTAACAACTCAGCTTGTAGCCAAGACTGAGGAATTATCAGCAACCAAGGAACAACTGATAGAAAAAGAGGAAGAATTTCAGGCTTCTAGAAAATAGAGTGTTGTGTCCACAGTCTCTGCACAGACTGAGTTGACCTATTTTCCTCTCCAACTATGGAATGATACTTGTAGGGAGCTCAGAGAAGCCAAAACATTGAATGAAGAATTAAAGACCAAGATGGAGGAAGAGATGAAGGCAAGAAAGGAATGGGAAGAAAAATTTTATGAGGAAGGAAATAAATATAAATGTCTTGCCAAAATTCATATGGTCTGTATTATGAGTGAGAAATTACTTGCCTGTAGGAGGCCCTCTCCTGCATATAGTGTGTTTTTAGAAGAGCAGTTCATTCATTCGCTAGAAGCTGTCAAGGATTACATGTGGGCTTCCACATGAACTCAAAGATGAATTTGAATTCATGGCAAGCTTACTCTCTCTCTAGCCCTGAGTAGAAAAATCTTTTGTGTGAATTTTATCTTTGCAATTTTATGCTAGAGAAAAACACAGGATTTATGATCAACTTGTATGTAGGGGAGAGCCAACTCAATGCATTTGTCTCTATTTTGTAAAACCAAATTGCATGGAAGGAAAGGGAATCTAAATTTTTATTGAAAGTTGGCTCAACAGGTCTCTATATGAGAGCTCATTATGGTAAACCCTCTACCTTCCTCTCACATTTTAGAACTCATGCCTTTGATGAGAGATTCAATACACACTATCTTGCCATTCTACAAAAGAGTATGGATGCCTTCACCTCCTATGAGGAGGAAAATTTTGAAGATATTTATGAAGGATGCTCAAAGAGGTGGGAACTCCTTACTATTTCCTTGAGAATAAGGGAAGTAATTTCCCCAACAAATATGATCTAGAGTTTAGAAAGGGCAAAAGTATTATGCACAATAATTCCCCAAGTCAATGAAACCTATGGGAAAATATGGATGGGAATGTGAACAAGGCCCCCTCTACTTCTCACCCCCATGTCTCCTTGGTAGAATAGAGAACCTCAAGACCCTACTGAATTTGAATAGTGGGAGAGGAAAATAGAAGGAGCAGGGTACAATACATCCAAGTTTAAACATTGAAAATCCAATTTTAGCCATTTGATCTAAGAAATCAAATGGAATGCAAAACTTATAACCCCACTTTTGAAGAGTGAAGTTTGTAAAGGGACTTACAAACAAGTAAGTTTGGGGGAAATGATGAGGCCAGAATATGTCTGATTAATGTATAATATATGATCTCATCTTACTCTCCTTTTGATTAAGTTTGATTGCATTGTGTGACTTTTAGTTGATCTGATATGAGTTAGGATGTAATTTTCTATCTTTTGATTGATTGTGATTCTAATGTTAAAATCTCTAGAATTCCTGACAAGTGTGTGTTTGAATTCAGTTTTGTAATAAAGTAGGTCTAAATCAGTCGAGGAAATGAAGTAGGAAGCATTCAGTTTGTTTTCAACAACATTTGTTCCTACACAACTTAGTTTCGGAACTTCCAAGCTAGTTCCAGAACTCCATCACATAGTCATCATTTAGTTTTAGAACTTTTGGACTTAGTTTCGGAACTCCAATATTTAGTTCCAGAATTTTTAGACTTAGTTCCGAACTCCTAGGATAGCTCTAAAAATCTCATGATTTGAGCCTTAAAAATTCCTATGGTTTTGGAACTTCTCCAAAGTTCCAGAACCGATGGGAGTTATCTATTTTAAACCACATCCAAAGATTTTGCATCTACGACCCTTTCATCAGGGAAGGATGAGAAGATTTCTGAATGCAGATCCAGGAAGAGTTATCCTACATCTATCTGATCAACCGCAATTTGGCTCAACATCTATTCTGGGCATGATTCAATTTCATCAGAATCATTGAGACAAATGTGATTGTAAAATGTATATAAAAGTAGACCTGCAGTATAGATAGATATATATATATATATATATATATATATAGAAATAGAATAGAGAAGAGAAATAGACTAAGTACTCAGATCCAATATGTTTGTAATTCTGAATGTTTTATCAATAAAATAGCCATTCCTATTTGAGAGAATTCTGAGTTGTTAAATCCTAATTCGAGGAGGAGCAAGGGCCCACTCCCCCAAGGACTAGGATATTCATTTATTTGGTATTTATATTTCTTCAACAAATAGCTTAGATCTATTAATTCTATATTGTTTTAATTCTTTCAGTTAAACTCATTGTGTATACTTGTTCCTACAGGTGTTTAGATAGATTCTTATATTTCTTGCAATTTTTTTCAAGCATTCTAAATTGAGTGTGTTTATTTCCAAAAGCAAGTGTGTTTACTTTCATAAGCAAGTGTGTTTATTTTCCAGCAGTAAGTGTGTTTCCATTCTGCACGGTGTGTTTCCTTTCAAAAAATCTTTCAATGTGTTTACTTTCAGCAAGTTTTCATAGTTTGATTTAAATAAGGTTTTACCAAGAAGTCCTTAAGACATTAAAGAGATCCCCCAGAAAATACAAAAATAAATATAGTCAACTACTAGATCGGTTAAATTACTCTTGTTGCATATAGCTTTAGACACACCCCTGGTTTGATATGACATCAACAAGAATTTGATTAAATGAAGGGAATGACAACACCCATCAATTGTATGTTTTGTGTTATCATGTGGATGTGTTTCCTTATGAAAGGGAACTTGTTATTTAGAGTTCACTCACTGAAAGAAGAGGATTCACTAATGCAATGAGAAATAAATATGATCTTAATATTCACCCTAGAAGTGGATATTCTTTTGAGATAATAGATATGAATTTCATTTATGAATAAAGTGTTTCTTAAGGATTGTTTCAGCTACCCAATTTTTAGCTTGGTATGTATTACAAATAGTTATTCTCATATCAAATTTCATATGAAATTATTACAGATTATATATTTGTGTTATTTTTGTAAAATTATTTTAGTATCCTTATTTTGATTTACAAATATGTTATTTATTTTGACATTTTTATGACCATAATAGAAGTTATGAACATAATATTTATATTAATATAGATCCATCAACACAAATTTAATATTTATTTTGACATTGTTATGAATAATAAAAACACCATAGAAGTTTTGAAAACAATATTTATATTAATATAGTGCCATAAACTCGTTATATAATCATTTACAAAACTTTAAAATATATCACCGAGATTTACAAATTGATTCTTTAATGAGGATTACAATATCAAGAAATACATTCATTTTTATTGGGAATCGGGAGTGGCTATTGGGTTTTTCATTGTAGAATATAGTCCCTTTGGACTTGTATCAACATTTATTGTTCCTCACTTGAAGATCTTTGAATGTGACATTGATGCTAGCAATATTTTATCAATCTTGATCGGCCACATCACCTATTGAAATCAAATTAGGATCCACATTATATTTCTTGTCAAACAATATTTTTGGATCCATGTAGTGATCCTTAATTATTTTATTTAATATGTTTTTATTTAGGAGCCGAATTTTTCCTTCAAATAAATAGGAACATTTAAATGTTTGCGTGCATTTTTAGGTGAACATCCAAGAATAAATCTCCATTCTTCAATTTTTCATATTTTGACTACATTTGAAAAAAGAAATATAATTAACTAAAAATAAAAATATATAAAATGTAAATGTAAAAAAGTACAACTTACCACAACCTTATCTTTTCAACATTTGCAATGATAACAAGATCTTTGTCTCTAGCCCATTTTTATAGTAATCTTGGGCTTCACCATTTAAATTCTCCAACCTATGTAACTTGACATCTTAAATGTTATCATCAGTAGTCATTGCATTTACAACAATAGCATATGATGCAACTTGATTCAAGATAATGCATCAAATTTTTTTAGCTGATTTTGAACAAATGAATATAATTTTTTTGTGTGGGAATGGTTGTGAAAATGGGAATTTATTTCCTTCATCAAAAATTTATCTTGGAATTCTGATATTTTTAAAGTTTCTATATCTTACAAGATAACATCATTAACAGTTGCATAATAACTCTCTACTTATAAATTATGCAATGGAAAAGTATTCATTTGAATTGTGGTATTTTTATGGAGTGCGTTGGATGGTGAGTTGGGTCTTTGTGACTACATTTTCAATAAAATAGGCTCTAGATAGGGCACTTGTGAACCTTTAATCATATCATGTGGATTAAATAAATTTATTGGGGTCCCACTCTCAATCTCCAAAAAATCATCAAGATCAATTTGTTGTAAAATTTTGGTGCCCATTACACTAGGGACACCACCAAGAGAGATATTTGGAAACTTTTTGTTGTTAAATGCATCTTGCCACCAATTTGGGATGGAAAATATATTCATTTTCCCTTAGTCTGAATTTTTTTGGGTGGGGATGGTGGTGGCATATTTTCCCGTGAATGGGGAACTACAAAAATAAAATTTCATCAAAAATTGGTAAATATAAATTAGAATTCATTAACTTAATACATAACATAATAAATTGATAAATAGTACCTTCCTATTGGACATGACTATATAGTTCCCAATTCATTGTTTGTCAAAACCTTACATTTTTTGTTGTGGCAAATATTGATGAAAAGTGTTTGAGGATGTTGTAAAAATTAAATGTGTATTGATTAAAATAAATAAAGTACTAATTAAAATTTGAAATAAGGTACCAATTAAAGCTTGATAGTAAGAAACTAGTGAGGAAGTTTTTGACCATCCAATAGAGGGGGTGCAATATAAATCCTCATGCATTTTTTTCTGGAAATGTAAGAAGAGATGATTTTGCATCCATGTCTAAATCTCCAAAACACTTTGAAGGTTGATGGCCTCTTACTACAACTTGTATTTATGTATAATATGCAATGGATTTCCTCTTAAATGAGAAAAGAGAATATTAGTTCTATTAATGTCAAGTTTGGAATAATTTAATTTAAAGTTACCTCCCGATACTTAATTGAAAGAAAGTTCATTTTCATCTTTTCATTTAGTACATTCATAATATCGTTGTTTTAAAACTCCTAAAATGCCTCATAATATAGTGTAAGTACATAATTGCAAGATGAAAATGTTCTTTTTCATTGCAAATAACATATGATAAATCACTTCTAATCATGTTGGATAAATATGTACACCAATCATATTTTTGGCCACTAAGAGAATAGAGGATGTAGACAATAACCTAGTATGGAATGTTTGTTGGTCTTCCCTACAAGACTATTCTAGCCTTAAAAAATTCAATCATGAATTGTAGAAATGTATGTACAACAACTTGCATAGATATTCCCCCTTTTTAATTGATTCTAGTTAGTTGTACATAAGCAAAAGAACATGTTATTAGCATTTTAAAATCAAGAAAAAACCTTGAAATTTTTAGAAAGAAAATATTACCTTCGATTTGTAAGCCGTAGTGGGACTCCAAATACTTTTTTTCTTGGTTAAAAATAAAATATTTTGTTGTGACAAGGTTCACATTCAGATGTGGCATCCTTGTTAAATGATGGGTGTCCTTCTTCATTGTTCCAAATGAAAATTTCTAAGTCCGGATCATGATACGAAAATTTGACTCGGAGTTTCATAATTGGCTAATAGAAAACTCAACAAACCAATATCAAGTGTCATATTGAGGCATGTAAACAAGTTCTCAAAAACTACATTTGTCTACCTAGTCATTGAATATTTCCTTGAGTTTTAATATGTTGATGATTTGTGGGCACATGAAGTTTTTGAATTGGAATTTGGATTGTAATATTTTTTACACATATGCCATTTTTGGTTGGAATAGAAATTATGAAAGGATTTTCTTGTAGGTTTCTATGAAGGTCTAGTAGTTACGACCACTCAAGGAATAAACTTTAGAAAAAGTGAAAAATAGAGGATTTACACATATTTATAGGTTGATGTGAACATATGGCAGTTACTGAATGGTATTTGATGCGGTTGAGTACAGAAAAATCAAGATCAAGTTTTCTCATAGCATTTAAAACTAGATTACTATGGTTCTTATCACCCATTTATGTTTGCAATTGGTCATTTTGTGTTTACAACTAGATAGTTGTGTTTGCAACCAGATAGCTACACTTACAACCATTTGGCTACATTTACAATTGACCAATTACATGTGTAGTCATGTTGTTGAAAATGCAATCAACCGATTGTGGACATAGTCATCTGGTTCAAGTTGTGCTTGTAGACAGATTCACATCACACACAACCAATTGTCTACAAAGCATGTTCGGGCATATACTAAGCTTATGGACACTGCATATGTTCCCATACATTTGGTTTTCTATATATATTCCCATATAAATGTACATCTATTACATGGAATGGTAGGTAAAATCACAAAATTCTCTTCATGTTTCCCGATTCCAAAATTTGATTCACTTGCATGACTATATAGGTTTTACACTTATTCACCACATATTTGAAACCCATTTTCATAAATTCACCAAAAATTCCAAGGAGGATTTTTTATAGGGTATCTTAAAAAATTCCTTGGAACGTAGTCAAGGGATACCCAAATTTAAGGTTCCGTAACTAAGAGTAGAACAACAAAAATGAAGTTGGACTAGTGATAGAACCAATAGTGATGGGTAGAGTAATACATTGATATTGATGATTAGTTTCAAATGAAATATTTTATATAGAAATTATAAGAGATTAAAGTAGCATGACATTGAAGACATTATCTTTGTTTTTGGGTCAACCAAAACACCTATAGACACTAAAATATGCACTTATTACTATTACATTACACTTTTAGTATGTTATTATATACATGATTTCCAAGAAAGAAGATTAGACATTAGTGACACAAGTCCTTGTTTCCTATTGCTTTTTATTTATTTGATTATGAATCCTCATGGTTTTATGTACTTCTTCCTCTAATTTTTTTCATGTCACGGGATCCCTGACATCGTGTCTTAATATTTTTTCTCGAGCTTTTCGACTAAAACATATGGAATTGGTCATAACGTCCATATGTTATGAGACATTCCATATACTTTGGTCCCACCTTGCTTCCCCTAGGTATTTTGCATTGGTATTCTTCATTACTAGTTCTCTTATTTGAATTTTGTATTTGGGGTTGACCATTTGTGTCACTAGTGTTGAAATTTGAGAAAAGAAACACATATATAGACTTAGCTTGCTAAGAGAATTAATGAGGCTACTATTATTATTTACTACCATCCTTTGAGAAAAAGAATATGCTAAAGACTACATTTGGACTGCATCATCATAGCATAGGAAGGGCATATCTTCTAAATTTTATACCACACATGCATTGGGGAGAAAGTAATGTATTATATTATTCAGTGTGATATGCACAAGGGAAAAACCTAGCTTCAATGGGACATAATTACAATCATACACACCAGAATTGTATAGATTATAAAATGTAGTACACCACTCGATGCAATCACAATGGGATGAGTGTCGAGGTCAATCTGAATCAAACATGTGCATTCCTTTTTATGATAATGTGTGCTTGAGTATATGTAGAATAGATAGGGTTTATTTTGTAGAAACAAATGCGAAGATCATGGTTTTAAGTAAAGTCAGAGTGACAAAAGTGTGAATCAAGGTGAAAATAACCAGGTCTACGTAGGGACCAAATCCACAAAATATGAAGGGAAAAAAGTGTATAGAAAGGGCCATAGTGGGGGTATGTTTTGGGCCATACCATACACCCTATTCTTGGCACAATTCTAGGACATTGTTTATAGATGAAGCATTTTCATATCATTTCTAGTCATTTTCAGTCACTAGGACAACCCAAACTAGCAAAAAAATTAGAGTATCAACTAAGTATCCTTCTCCCTCTCATGTGTTAGTGCTTTATTTAATTTATCTATCATGTTTCATGTATTGTCTTGATATTTCTATAATTAGCTTTGGAAAGTAGTTGATTAGGATAATATTCAATTGGTCACTACTCCCCTAAGAATTAACCATTTAGGTTAAATCATTTGGTGAACCTTACATTGGTTAAGCCTTAGTTTCCCTAGGATCCTGAAGCATTTTAAATAAATATCTATTTATCTTATTGGATTTATTTTTACACTTCTTCCATGGATTATAGTAAGCTTTTGGGAAATTGTAGTGCCCAATTCCTTCCCATTGCTCCTTTTTTAGAAAATTATAATTCATCCATACATCATTAAATTCCTAATGAATTCTCTAAAGATAATTATCCCCAAGTGTACACACATTTTTGTAGACAACATGACCCTAATTCTTCATCTAAATTCTAGGGAAATTAGGTCAAATTTGGGGTAATGATTCGAATTCGGGGAAGGGTATCATGTTAGTGTGGCATTCTATGTTGTCAAATTTGGGTATCAAATTATGTTTCATTAGGTCAAATTAGGGTACATTAGGGTATCTTATGTCAAACTAGGAGAATTTTGGGTAAATTATGCTTGTTTAAGAGAAATTAGGTCACTTTTGGGGAAATGAAGTCAAATTAGGGTGTATCGATTAGACATTCATAAACAATAAAATTACAATGCACATTAAAAAATAGGGTGTAATAATTAAACATACATAAACACACAAAATAACAATACACATCAAAATTATGGTGTAACCATTACACATTCATAAACACCAAAATTACAATACACATCAAAGGTAGGGTGTATCCATTACACATTCATAAACACTAAAATTACAATACACACCAAAATTAGGCATTCCAAAAATTATGATTCTTCATTCTAATCATTTTCAATGTCATCTAATGTATCATGTGACACATTTACATTATTTTCAATTAATATTTGAGTAACCCTAAGTTTGTTCCATTTCACTCATTTCTTGATCATTTCATTCTATTTCTAAGAGCACTTGTGCTTCAAATTATTCATTTTCATCTTCTAGAACATCCTCATCTTCTACATCAACATCTTCATCCTATTGATACTCTTCAAATTATGTAACATCTTCATCTTGTGGGTATTTTTCATCATCATGAAAAGATTCCTCTTTAACGTGAACATATTCATATTCTTGAGTGTTCTTCCTAGAACCTTCTTAGATGATATGTCGTGACATTGGCTCAAAATGTATTATAAACTCCCATCCATGCATATCGGAATCAAGAGAGAAAGAAAACATATAAAAATAAAATAATAGGAAACTATTAACCATCAAATTAACATATATATGAATTAATTAAAAATAAAATACATTATACATTATCATAGTGTTGTGGCAACATGTAAATCTCATTACACTCCAAAACTCCTTTGACAAGTCAACTACATAAACACCACTATGTATATCAGGCCTAATATATTTTTCTTATGGATGAGTCACATTTGCATCAAGTTGTTGTTTTGTTACTGATAATATGTTGTTTTGTTGTTGTTTAGTTATAATTTAATCCATGTCTTGCTTTTTCTTAGTAGCTTCTCTTTTGACTATTGTTGGACTTATTGTAATATCTGGATTCAGATCCTTTTTTGCTACTTTTTCATGTTTATCTAGTTGTTGAGCCTCTTTTGTAATAGGGTATAGTCCCTTCAAAACTATTTTCCATTAATAAAAAGATTTGCATCAAAAAATTATTATTTCAAAAGTTTTGTTGTCCATAATAATTATTTCTTGAATCTTTCCAACATAATCTAGCCACCTTTCAACAAAGTTTTTTCCACTTGCTTTCGACTATCTTGGTCAAATAAAATTGTTTAAGTCGTAATTATAGGTTTTTCTTTCTTTTCAATTGTATCAATCTAAAAATATTTATGATCCACCCACATTTAATTGTAATTTTCCACCTGAAATGACATGATTATTATAAGTAGATTTGAACTAAAATTTGAAAAAATACACATTACTATTATATACAATAATTAAGATTCTTACTCGGGTTCATATCCCCACACAATGTCTAAAGCATCTCTAGACACAATTTCAAGGCTTGTGTCATTAATATATTTTAAATTTTAAATAATATAATTCACACTACAATTATATGGCCATTTGGTGCATAAGTCTCACATAAAATGTTTGTGAGAATATTGTCTTCTTTAAACACGTCTAGCTATGTCATGATTGTTGGCGAAATAATTTTCACAAGGAAAAATTAGTGAGTTTTCACCAACACTCTAGGACTAAGTCCCTCCTCTTGGTAATGGGGAGGCTCCCATTTATTGAATGTAGAAAAATAAATTAGTGGGTGGCCGTGAAGCTGGGGATCACATAGGAATACTCCACTAGACCTATGGAAAATTGCTTGCACTTAGTGCAAGGGAGGAATTTTCTTAGTGAGAGGAGGTAGAGGGGAGTAAGAATGTGGTGAAGGAGGGTTAAATTTGTGAATAGGCACTTAAATATTTTCACAACATTAACTAGAATAAATCTACACTCAATTAGAAGAATTCAACCTTGAGAACAAGATAAGACTAACAAACCATAGACATAAAATTCTATTGATTCATTTATCAAAGGCACCAACACCTTTCTTGGTTTTACAAGATCATCATGTTTACAAAGTTGAGTATGTAAGGAAATAGAGGAAACATAGAAAAAGAGGAAAATAGAAGAATGTAATCTCTTTCTTGTATTTAGTAGTGCAAAAGCTATCTACTAGAAACTCACAATTGAAACCCTTTGGAATGGAGAATCCATTCCAATTTATATCCTTACACAAAGTATTTTCATCTACCCCCACATGAATTTTCACTTCCCCTCATCACTTGTGACCTTTCATATTCCTAGGAAATAAAAGTGATCCTTTTCTCATTAATTGAAAAGAAATCATTATAATGTTAGACTATAGGTCACTTAAGTGAATAGGAAAAAATAGTGAAAATTACATCCCTAATGAAGAATTAGAACATGGAGAGAGAAGGAAGGAAGAAGGAAGAAGAGGAGATATGATCACTCCGATGAAGATGAATCCTCTACTAATGAAGAATTGAATAATGTAGAACCTTGTGGGAGTACTCCTGGAAATATTTCTTCACCCTTGAATTCCTTATCAAATCGAGTTGTAGCAGTGCCACTTTTTTTTCTTGTGGAATATGAACAAATCTCAAAGCATTGATCAATTTTTTAGAAATACTACCAATGTTCTTAAATTGGTTGGACCAAACCTAATGATCCTTTGCAGTATTAGAAATTGAACATCTGTTTTTGGAGAGAGACTCCAAAGTATCTTAGTTGAATGAGAAGGGTTATCTTGACTCTTTTTGACTAATTCCTAGAAATATTTTAGAAGTTCTTTCACTAATGAATTTTCGTTTATCGAAGGTGACCTGATATTTTGTACATTGTTGTTGATACTTTCCAAAATATGTGATGTGATCTCTTCACAAGAATCAAGCTCAGAGATAGCATCATTCAACATGTCATACCGAGCACTCATCATGTGAGACCAATAGGAGACAAGTTATCATTTATGGAAGTGAACACATTTTTACTCACCAATAAATGAGAATCAAGATTTCTCATTTCTGACACCAATGGAAGCACATTGTCCCAATGGTATTTCTCCTTCTCAATCTCCTCCTTATTCATTTTCACTTTAGAAGCGATGACAAGGAAAACTCAAACAATGAGTGAATCTCTGGAAACAATGTTTTTCCTTTCTCAAGAATCTTTTCAACCCATCTATCATTATCCCTTCCTTGTATTGAGTAACCTTGAGCTTTCTTGATTCATTTAGGGTCGAAGTTACTGATAGGAGTCATGGCTTCCAAAGGTGAAGGTGGTAATACACAAGGATCTAAGAATTCTTTCACATAATAAGTTATATTTATCTCATGCTCTTCCAACTATTCCATTGTTTTCTTTTATTCCTCATCCCAAGAAAACATGTGGGAATCATATTCCATGAATAAGTGTGCATCACCCTTGTGCGTAGCTTAACCCAATGAAATCCTTGTCATCTCAAAATCAATTTGAGTCATTTCTTCCATAGGTTTTACAACATTTAGTTAAGAAATATCTACATATTGGTCACCAAAATATCCACCGATGAAATGAGATGTTACATGTTCCTTCTTTCCCTCGCTTATCTTTTACAATCTTTGAGATAACTACAAATTAGGTGTCAATGTTTGTTGCATTTTCCTTTACTCACTCTCGATCAGCTCTTGAATCCAAGGGAAATTATCTGCAAGTGTGGGATCAATATCGTAAGGGATAAATCTCACATATTGCACATGGTGGGATGAATCAACTATCAAAGAAGACACACTTGGGAAACGATGCAAAACTGGGGAATGTGAAGGATAAATATCACCTTGTTTAAGAGGTTCAACAATTTGTTTAGTGATTTTGAATTTCTTACAGAACCTCTTGGGGTGATAATATTCAATGTTATCTTCCTCTTCAATCCTTCTCTTTAAGGGATATACTGAGTGAGTGGAGCTCATGGTCTTCTCAAATGTCTTCATAGAGGAAATGTGAGATGTATGTCTTGATAGAGTCAGGAGGCCACCAGAATCAATGAAAGTAATTCTTTTTCTCTTGAACCATTCTATTGACCTCTAAATTACTACTTCAGTTCTCTCCTTGATGTCACTTGATTCTCTTGTATTCTATGAGATCAAAGGAAGGGGTGAAGTTTTCACTGCTTGATACTCGGATCAAACAAGTTTGATCCATCATCCTCTATTCCCTCAATGAACCAATCAAAGTGGAGCCCCTTATTTGATCAACTATCATCCACATATGGTCCCTCTTTCTTACTTCAAATTCATCAATACAATTAGCCCAATAGTCCTTAATTTGAGGTGTGTGGTGCAATCCAGGGAAGGTGAAAGTTTCAATATTTCTCCTGATATCAAAATCAGGCCTAGATGCATAGGAATAGAGATTGAGGGAAGAAAAATAAGCTTCAATATTTGATACATCTACAAAATTATTACATGAATATATTCCCAAAGATATGGGGAAAGACACACCCTTTCTTTTTATTGTTTCTACACTTGGTATGAACATGAGCAATTTTCCTACATAACTCAAACATTACAATTTTATCACTAGGGTACCTGGGTATTCTACGAGGAGAAAGGCTAAAGCCCAAAACCTTGATGTAGGTGAAGGTTGAGAACTAGGTGAAGTAGCTCCTATATTTCTTAATCAATGGATTTGCTTGACTGGAGATCCTCATCTTTATATTTCCCTCGAAAAGTTTGATGATGAACATGGTGAATGCATCATTTACCATAACAAAATGATGGTTGTTTTCTCTGTGAGTGAGATGCGGGTGTTACTTAAAGAAAGGTGATTATTGAGATATAATGAGAGCAACATTCAGGCCCTTAAAGGGCCTTGTGTATGGAAGAGCATATACCAAGTTGGAATTCATGGTGGAATTCCTAGTGAATGGAAACTGAAGCAATTGTTGATTAATGTTATCACTGATAATATACCCCCAATCCACTACTTGGTTACCTTCAGTGGAAAAAATGATGAACTAAGCCATCAAGTCTTGGAATTCTTTTTTCATTTCATCACCCATCACCCTACTCAGTAGAATGATGACATCTGAATAACCTTCATGGAATTCACTCTGGATAAGTTTTTGGGAACACAAGAAGGTTTTCTTCCTTTCTGAGCCATGAACCGAGTGCAAGGCCTTGCAAATATGAATAAATCTTCAATCACTCATGTGATGAAATTATCTTAGTGATGATGACCATGTTACTACTAGTGGGAATTCATGGACATTGTGAGATGTCATTGGGAGTAAGGATTACAAGGACTGAATTGCCATTTTCCCGTATTATCCTAGAATCAACTTCATAGTGTTGTACATAGACTAGAACAATCCATTGCTCTAAACATAATTTGGGTGTTTGTCTACTAATAATAACCCACTCAATAATAATTTCTCTTCCACTGGCTCATAAGGTCCGCCAAGCATCCTATTTTTCAAGTCTTCAAGATCCATGTGAGTGACATCAGTGTCTCCCACACCAGGATACTCGGTGATTAGGGTTGAAATGGGTTCCATACCTAAGTATTTTAACTTCATAATGCCAAAAATAATTGTGATAAGTAGAATATGATTCACCCAAAAAATTTAAACTCAAATCCAAAACTTTCTATTTTTAGCAAGTCCTATCCAAGACTGTTATTTTTAGTAAGTTTCCATTATTTTTTCTCTCTGATGTTTCTAGCTCATTTGGATTATTGCAAATGTTGAGGGTTTTATATTTTTAGAAACTTACTATTTTTAGATACCCATTAATTCGAATATTACTATTTTTTGAAAATGCACTTATAGGTGTCGAGTTGTAATGAAACCACTATCAAAATTTTCTATTTTGCACCACGACCTTTTGCTCTCTACGAATTGTAGGGTTTTCTATCTCTGTTGGATCTTTGTAAAAATGAAAAAAATTAGGGTTTGATATTTTAAAATTTGTATTGTAAAAAATCCATGGCATTAATTTATTTTCTTTAACATTCTTCCCAAATTTGTTTTGGAGAGGAGATTACATAAAAAATTTCAAGAAAAATGGGTTCTGGATGAGGAGATATGATTAGATCTTTGTTTTAGTGGCTATAGAGGTATAGAAAAATTTTGGTAGCATCTATATATAATGGAGTTTGGGAGGGTGTTGTAGCAGCACTTTGTAAGAAAAATGGTTAACTGTTTGATAAATGGGGAGTTAGTGAAGTTTTGTTGTGTTTTTTAACTCACCGTAATTACATTTCTTAACCGGGTTTTGAGTGGAGTGGATGTGAGGTTGCACATGGTGTAATGGGAAAAAATAGACACTAAAGTGTGACTTGTAATAGATGGTGACAAGTGGCAACTTATGGTGTGAGGTGGATGAGATGTGGGGGCTGAGAAACGACATCGGAGGAGCTTGATGTGGTCACATAGTGCCTGGGGCTATATGAATGAGTGAGTCACACTTTTATGTCCACTTGTCCCTTGGGAGACAGAAGGGATATAGGGGACACCCGGTGTTGAAATTTTGACCTGGTAGAAGGAGTAAGGTTGCACTTTGGTGTCCCCCTTGCACCATGGGGATAGAGTGGACACCTAGGACACAGGGATTCTAATGTGTGACTTGGGGAGGAGAATGAGGTCACAATTTGGTGTCCTCTTGTCCCCCTTGTCCCTAGGGGATAGAGGGGACACATGGGTGTCCAAAGTGTGACTTATATAGATTAGGAAAGTGTATTTTTCCTTGGATGTCCAAATTGGGACACCGGAATTGAGATTTTCACCACGAAAGCTTAGGAAAATGTTTTAGGGTAAAATATTATATTATTTTGACTCCAAATAACATTTTAAGATCATTGGAACCATTATAAAAATCTAATTCTTCTTGAATTTCCAAATTTAGGGCCTATTTCATTTTGAACTAAGAGGGGTAGCTACAGAGTTTTGAAATACCTTAGGAAATCTTTGATCCTTGGAGAAATTTTTGTTTCCACCTTGTATAGGATTCTAATAGATTTCATATTCCTATTTGTTTACTTCTTAACTCCTAGAACTCCCAAAATCATTTGGAGAAGTCAGGTTTCACCAAGGAGCTTTCATTCCCTACACCCTAAATTACCCAATGTTGAATAGATTGTTCCTCAATCAAACTTTCTTTCCTAAATTTCCTCATAAACCTTCAATATCCTCCAAAATCACCCTTAGATGCTTTATATTTTCCCCGAATGCTTCGCATGGTGTTCAAGTAGTTGGAGAATGGCCAAAAATTGTGTTTTTGGCCTCCGAGAAGTTTCCTTTCATCAAAATTGGATGATTTGATCAATCATCCTAGGAACTCTTTCATGGACATTAAAAAAAAACTTAATAATATTATTAAAAATTCATTCGATCTTGGATGAGGAAGGATGCATAGTGATCGGGAAGCATAATTTTTAATTATGGCTTAGTTTTCATGTTAAAAATTTTCAATTTTTCATGCTACACATTTACATGAAAATAATTCTCCTCTTATTTTGTAGTATACATCATGCCACCTACTCATTTGCTCTACATTAAATAGTAAAAACTTATTAGTGACATCTTCTTCAGACTTTACCTACACACAACAATACAAATTCATAAAATATGAGAATTCCAAAATTCATGTTTAAAATATATATATAATATTATACTCACTCAATATTATCCCCTTTCCTTTCCCTTGTAATGTTTCCTCCAACCATGCACCATCACGATGAGCATCCCATATGTAAGGTATTCCAAGGTATTGCTTTTGCAAATACTCAATTACATAGAAGAACACTTATTGAATAGTATAAGATTTTACAATAGAACCCTCTCGAAAAGGTTAACTATTTGAAAAAACCCTTCAAATCTTCATGTATCTCTTACTCCAAAACATATATTGAGTGTTGACAACACCTTCCATCACAATATCATCAACTAAGTGGACTAGTAGATGAACCTGGTGTTGGGCATTATGTCTATGGTTGTAATCGATTTCAAGTTTCACATTGATGTCAAAGAGAGTTTTGGTGTTATAGGTGTCCGCACGTTACCCCAAAATTGTAGGGTCTTCGCACCGCTAGAATAACGTAACACGTGCCCCAATGATGATACAAGTCTCCTCGCAAGGTGTTTGGGATCTGGAAAAGCTCTCAAAGTATGCGTTAACATCTCGCATGTCCCGCTTAGCCCCTATGTACTTTATTGTTCTCTTTTCCCCTCTTTTCCTTTGCGTTTTGTTCTTGATTCTGAAACCGCCACCTGTTTGGGCGCGGTCATTCACATGTTTTCTAGAATGCTATTTTAACGTGACTCACATAAAAATTCAATGTTTACCAGCTTTTTTCTTTGCCTTTGCTCGTATTTATGATTACGGTTCCTGGAATAGTGTTTTGGCATTGTTTATGGTTTAAGAGATCAAATATGTTTTCACCTTTGGGTAAATGGTATTCTATAAATAGCTGGCTTGTGCTCAAGTAAATGGCCCCTCAAATTTTCCTCTGAATTTCTCATTTCAATAGTTTAGCCTTTCATTTTGTTTAGGATTCATAGTTTCATTTGTTAGATGCATAGTTAGCATTGTTTAGCTGTTAGAAAGCCACATATTCTCCTTGTGCAAAGTGTTGTTGTCATTTCATCCAAATCAATTGGAGTAGGATAGTTTGATTTCAATAGGAAGCCATTAAAGTTACAGGTTTTGTTCATCAAACAGGATAGCTTGGTCTTTGGACGTTTTATGTTGCATGACTCATAATAAATCCCGCTAGGAATTACATAAGCCAAGCTTTGTACTCTTGCGCTATCCCTCTCCTACTCACATTATATTCAGTCTGCATCCTAAGCTGCCTTTGTTCCAATATCTACTTTTGTTGATGCTAGCATTACATGATTTTTGGATCCATGTGAGCACGAAGGAACGAGGAGATCACACTAAGGGGATAAGGTCACACACCATCGGATTCACCACTGTTCTATAGAATCCAGGTTCTAGCTTTCAAAGTTCTAGTTAAAAGCATATCAAATAAAGTAGTCAATCATTCCATTTCAGTTAATTTCACTTTCGATATTGCCAGGGAAGCTGTGGGGATTGATAGTTTCTGAGAAACTATGATTCACTCCTCACTTCTGAGGTAGGATCGAGAGTCTTTCAAATAGAGTAGATCAGTGATCAGGTTATTTAGGATAAATCTATAAACTACACAGACAAGTAGCTACACTCGGTTGCTTTATTTTGTTTTAATTACGTTATTAGTTTAGTTGTCAATTTTAGATATATTAGATAATTCCCCTTTAAAATTTTGTTCAGTAGTTTATCAATAAATAACAGACTTAGAAATATACGTAGATATATCTTGCATATTTAGTTTATTCTGTCATTAGTTAGCTTTATATCGTTTTCTTTTGTATGACAATCACGGGACCTAGAGAGCCCAGAGAATACGTATTCAAGCCAATCATGCCTCAACCCAATCTTGTCACAGCAATAACTGATATAGATCAGAATCTTAGGATCCAAGTCTTCCGAACAATAACAGACTTGCAACAGATCAGCTCACAGTTAAGCAGGTTAAACATAGAAGACGACCAAGCGTACACGTTTTGGTCAAATCAGCCAAACTACAGATTACCCTAGATAAATATCCACATGACTGTAGAAGGGCTTGAAAGAGAGAAAACATTCGGTTGTGATCCTTTGGTCCCACGACCCAGGCGTAGGAGACAATCTCACGGAGATATATATACTAGCTTAAGGATTCAGGTTGCAAGAACGCCTATAAGATACTCAGAAAAGATTACACAACTATTAATTATGAATGTAGAGGCCGAAAAGGCATATGACTATTGGATACTAGGGATTAAGGACTGATTCCACACATGACCATAGTAGGTCCATAGCAACCACGAATCTACGGTTGTGACCCACAAATCCCACAACCCATAGATCGAATCATGCTAGAGCTCGATATTGATTGGAGCCTTCGAGCAGTCATCCTTACCGATCGATCTATCATGCCAGTCCAGGTTAGAAGGGCCTTCTTTGCCTTAGATTCACAGATTCCACTAGTGCGCATCGAAGACATAAGATTGCCTAACTAGTTTGTCTACATCCCACGCATATTCCTTCCCCACCGGTTGTCTCGGCACGACCTCGGGAGGTCAGGTGCGAGGAAAAGGTACTTGTATATTCTCATGCTCGCTTGTCACTTTTCCATCGTACAAAATTGGTGAACCCAACATGAAACAAACAACTGTTTCACCTTCTATACCTCATTAAGCCTTCACATCAGCTTCACCAACAAAATTGGTGAACCCGACGTGAAACAAACAACTGTTTCACCTTCTAATACCTCATTAAGCCTTCACATCAGCTTCACCACCAAAATTGGTGAACCCGACATGAAACAAACAACTGTTTCACCTTTTGGTACCTCATTAAGCCTTCACATCAGCTTCACCACACAAAATTGGTGAACTTGCAACAATTGCTTCACTCTCGACTTTTCTCTTTTAGTGTTTTGTCTTCTTTCATCCACCTTCGCTCCTTCCCATTATTTTGCGGGTATTCATATACCCCCAAATATGTTGGGATTCGATGCATATGGTAGACCTCTCCTAGGTCTTGAGGCATACTACGCTCAACTGAATAGACAGTCATCACCCTCGCTCTCAGTATGGGGTGACAATTATTCAGCCAACCGGTTGTCAACACAAACTCCACCTCCAAGGATTAGATATAGCTCATCTTTCCAAACAGAGGAGTTGGATCAGCTCGCTCAAACGCAACAAACAGAGCCTTCAGGCTCGAACAATATGACGTTCACAGGAGAATCTGGTTCGTCTCCTCAGGTGCTGCTTAGACCACAAATTAGTAGACAATCAGACCCATACCTAGTTTTAGATGATGAACATTCAGTGCATTACGCCAGGAATGAACAACGCTCTCAGAGTATGTACCCACCCATAGGAAGTTTACAAACACAACCCGAGGTCTCTTTTCAAGAAAATACCTCCATACCACTACATATAGGAAATGCCCTTGGGGAAACTTGGCAGGGAAATGATCAGTTCATAGCAGGGTATCACATGCCTATACAATATCAGGATATACAACAAATGCCACTAAGGCAAAATACCATGACTTCACCAAATGAAGTCATTTCAACTTTAGTAGAAAAATTTAGGGGGTTAGAACTTGCTCAAGAAAATCAAAATTCCCAATTCATGCAAGCAGGAAGTTCCAATCCTCCACACCATCCTAGCCAAGTAGACATCCTCATAGGAATGGGCACGTTGGGCATGCCTCCTCAGTATTCACAATAAATTCCAACTAGAACCGCCATTTCTAACACTGCTTTGAGATACCTCCCGGTCTAGTATAAAATAATCCATTCCTAGACAATACCCCTTCATACTTAAACATGTACTCCAAATCACCACAAGGGGATATGTTCTCCTCTCCTCGGCATGTTTGCTCAACCACAGGGGTTTCCTTATGCCCCTACCAGTGCATACACTATGCCATATCAACAACCCATTCCACCGCCACCCCCTCAGCAGGCACCATCAATGGTCGAAACCTACGCAATAGGGACTTATTCAGAATATTTGAAAGAGCCCTTAGACTTCACCATACGAAGTGTCATGCTTCCAAGACCTCTTCCTAATTTTCCCAAATACAAAGGGGAGGGAGATCCAAACACACATATCAAGGCCTATGCCATAGCCATTCGAGAACTGCTCCCTTGGGATGGGGTTGTTGCCAAAATATTTCCCAAAACATTAGAAGGCATCGCCCTCGATTGGTATTACAGAATACCTGAAGCCTCCATCCATTCGTTTAAACAACTTGTTTCTAAGTTCATCAAGGCATTTGATATGAACAAACTATTGAGAACAGGAATCAGGGAATTCTTGCACATTAAGCAAGAACACAATGAATCTGTTGCTCATTTCATTCAAAGATGGCGTACAGTCCTCTATTCTTCGGCAAGTGCTCCAAATATGGATCAGATGGAACTATGCATTTATTCCTTCATTCCCTTAGCAGAGAGGTGAAGGAAGAAGTCCAAAAGTTCCCACTAAGGACTTATGATGAAGTACTTGAGAGCACCCTCCGAATAGATCAAGCTGCAATAGATAGCGGTCGCAAGACATATGGAACAAACGGGAGGTTAATCACCTCCAACCAGAATACTACGACTTATCCTACTACCACAAATGTCAATCAAGGACCTAAAATCCTTAATAAAAATTATGGAGTGACAACAAATGGAGTAACTGATCAGGTTAAGAAGGTAAATGTTGCGAATACTCCACCACTAATGAACAATCAGCGAAACAACAACTTTACCCCAACAATTAATGCAGTGGATTTTAATCATCCACAACAACAACAACAATGGTGAAACCCTACACAGGGTCTAAACCAAAACTCAATTGGATATCAGAACCAAAACCAAAACCAAAAAATGCAAAACTTTAATCCTAATAGGCAACGGTTTGATCAGAGTTTTGGGCCACAATATGCACCAAACCAACAAACTAGGAATTACAATCCTAACTCATATTGTGGTTTCCACAAAATTCAAGGCCATGACACTAGAACATGCCGTGACTACAATAAATTCATGCAACGTTTTCCAGAGGAACAAAGACAACTTTTCATAGATATGTTCTTGGCAGATCCTGCATCACCGGCACCAAATACTTTTACAGGGGCAATTTCCCCTCAAAATGCTCCCCTCAAGATCTTCAATGATCCGCTCCCAAATCACAATAACAATAACAAATTAAATCCAAATGGGACGAATAAGGGCATAATGACAGGAGATAATGATCATGAAGCCTCGACTTCACTAAATCCGTTAGTTGCACCACAATTAGGAAGTCAACCACGACCCAAGATAGTCGGTTTAGTGGAGTTAGACACTGAACTACCCGTGGAAGCTATAACAAGGACACGAGAGTATTCCTCTCAGCCAAGTCCAAGTTACCCACCAGAGACAGATAACATCCAACAAATATTAGTAAAACCCATAGGTGCCTATGATTTAATTAGTGATCTAACAAAAACCTTCTCGCACATTTCTTTTTTGGACTTACTGAAGAACTCTCCTGCCCATAGGGCTACTCTTTTAGAGGCATTAGGTTTAGGTCATTTAATTAACATCACTCCACCTCCCGAAACACAGGTAAACCATATAGACTTTGATATCCACCCTCCTGGGCAGCTGGATAGGGATACCAAGTTTGTATTCAAAATAAACAAAATGCCAACAGACGCCGAGATTGCACGCAGAGGTGATCCGGCCCTACATTTGCAAGTTTGGGTTTATAACAATTACGTTAAACGTGCGATGGTTGACGATGGAGCAGCAGTTAACATAGTCCCCTTCTCTTTCCTTCAAAAGCTAGGGTATGGAGAAACAAATTGTTCCACGACTCAAAATACATTAAGAGGCTATGATAGGCTTAAAGCCACGTCAATTGGAACTATAATACTACCGGTCACCTTAGGACCCAAAACAATCCTGACTGAGTTTTATATTATAGATTGGGAAACCAACTATAATATGATCCTTGGTGACCATGGATACACCGTATGAAGGAAATCCCCTCTACATTATTTCAAGAAGTAAGATTCTTGCATTTAGGAAAGGTGTTTGTAGCCAAAGGTGATCCAAAACCATTCGATGTACACCTAGTTGACTTAAAGAAAAGACCAGGTGTTCACTCGGAGTTTGAACTCCCAACAAACCAACTTAATAAACCCACCGACGCAAAACCGGAGGAAAATTTGGTACCTACAACAGATCTTGAGACTATGAGCCTAGTCAAGACTATCCCAGCCCTCAAGGATGAGGCTAACATTGTAGAAATAGTATCGTTAGGAACTACTACAAAAATTGTCGAATTATTAGAACAGGATCTACCGATGTTCCTACCATTTGATTTTGTAGGCATGGGATATACCCTAGGTGTTGGTTCTCTTCTAGCAGAGGATCTCTGCATGGTGGAAGTAGAAGATGTTAACACAACAAATATCCCAACGTCCATATTCCCAGCTAAATACTGGACTCTCCATTTCGATGGAGCTAGATTTCATTATGGAGCTAGGAAGGTGTAATTTTTACTTCTCCCGAGGGAAAGATCCTACCATTTGCCTTTAAACTAAATTTTAAATGTACGAACAATGGCATTAAGTACGAAGCCCTCCTCCTTGGCCTTGTCTTAGCTAAGAGGATCGTTGTTAATAACATCAGGGTGTTAAGAGACTCACAATTGGTAGCAAACCAAGTCTCGAGGTCTATTGAACTAGAGTGAGCACTTCTGACTCCACAAAACAGCTGTATTGGATTTAAGCAAGGAGTTTGACTTCATATCAATTGAAGCAATCCCACGAGAACAAAATCTTCTCACCGATTCTATAGCAACCTCGGTGTCACGCTTCACCCCAAACAGTGAGTTGGAAGATACTCGTTTCATGGTATCCCTTCGTACTGAACCATTGGTGAAAAAAATGTCAAACCCTCTTTTAACGAACAGAGATGAGAACAAATCTACTATCCTAGACCACATTGATAGTGATAGAGCCACTCTGAATTACTTAAATGCCTATGCAATGTTACATCTCACCCATCACGTGATAGATTTGTCCTTAATCCCACATTCATCTTCCTACTTCGGAAATCCCATGATAGAGCTTCCCCCATGAAAAGACCTCGCATATACACAGTAGAAAATGGAGACGATCTGGAATTACCTCCAGCCCCCCTTGAGTTTGAAGAAGGTAACGCTTCTTTAATCGAAGAAACAATTGATATTAACATCGAAATGGAGGATGAGCCAAGGATATTGAAATTAGGATCCTCGTTAACTCCATCAGAAGTAGAAATACACACTCGAATCCTCAAGGAACATCAGAAGTCTTTTACATTTAATTATAAAGAAATGACAGGGGTTGCACCACACATTGCAGTACATAACCTCGTCACTAAATTAGATGCAAAACCGATTGAACAGAAATCAAGACCAGTGAAACCCAAGGTAGCTCTCATGGTGAAAGAAGAGGTAATAAAACTCCTCCAAGTAGGATTCATCAAACCAGTCGACTACTCTCAGTGGGTATCTAATATCGTTCTCATTCTAAAAAGAATGGGAAAATATGCATCTGCATAGACTTCGAGACATTAACAAAGCGTATCCTAAGGATGAATTCTGTTACCATCCATAGATGTCATTATTGACGTAACACACCGGATTTGAGCTTTTATCTCTCATGGATGGATTCTCGAGATACAATCAAATCGAATATCCAAACAAGACCAAGCTAAAACCACATTTATAACTCCTTGGGAACCTATTGCTACATTGTTATATGCCATTCGGTCTCAAAACAGCTGGCGCTACATACCAGCGGTCTATGATGTATATATTTCATGATCTTATTCATAAAATTGTGGAATCCTACTTAGATGACTTGTTGGCCAAAGCTAGGAGGCATTGTGATCACCTAGAAGTACTCTGTGTCATTCTTTCACGTCTAATAAAATATGGAGTCACGCTAAGTCCGAGAAAAATGTGTCTTTAATGTGACGGAGGAAGCTCCTAGGTTACGTTATATCATCATGAGGGATCGATGTTGACCCAACCAAAATTCGGGCTATTCTCGAAATGGTCCCACCTTCGGATGAATCTAGAATCAGGTCATTTCTCGGAAAACTTGGTGCAATCTGGAGATTCATCCTAGATTTAAGCTTTGCCATTCATCCAATCAACAATCTACTCAAGAAAGATTATAGTATTGATTGGACCGAAGACTGCAACGAAGCTTTCAACGCAATTAAGCGTTTCTTGTTATCACCACCTACGCTAATGCCACCTAAGCCAGACCACCCGTTAATCTTATATTCGTGAGCTACCAATGTCTCGCTAGCCTGTATGCTAGCTCAAGAAGATGATGACAAGAGAGAACGCATACGATCTATTTCATTAGCTGAATGTTGCTTGACTATGAAACACGTTATACATAGGCAGAACGAGAATGCCTTGCCATAATCTTCGCAACCAAACGCTTAAGACACTATATGAAAAAATCAAGAAACAATGGTCATTGTAAAAACAAACTATTTACAAACTTTCCTCACACAAGGTTCCTTGTCTAAGAAGGATGGATGTTTTATGACCTTAATGGGGGAATTTGAATTAACATTTGTAAATCAGAAATCCATTAAAGGACAAATCATTGCGGATTGGTTAGCTGATAACCCACTAGATGGAGGCAATCTAGTAGATCTGGACTTTCCCGATGAATGCATATACTACATCAAAACCAGACCTCCTGTCTCTGAGTGTCCTTGGTATACTGATATTATTAATTATATCATGGACCATACGTATCCAGAAGGTGCTACACCACGTGCGAAGGTGGTTACACATTATCGTAGCTAAATATGTTATTATAGAACAGGTGCTCTATCAAAAAGTGTTTGATGGAATGCTTCTAAGATGTGTCGACACAGAAGAATCCAAGAAGATCCTCTACCAATCCCATAGTGGAATATGTGGAGGCCACTTCGGTGGTCATGCCACCACCCGTAAAATACATCGGATGGGTTATTTCTGGCCTACTCTAGAACACGACGCAGTAGAGTTTGTGCGAAGGTGTCATAAGTGCCAAGAATTCTCCCACGAGATTCACATACCAACACAAGCTCTACAACCAATCGCTACTCCATGGCCCTTTTCTACATGGGGCCTAGATTTGATAGGGAAATTCTCTCCCTCATCTATAAATGGCCATAATTTCATAATCATGGCCACTGAGTATTTTACCAAGTGGGTAGAGGCTATGCCGCTTACTATTATACCGGTTCCGTAATCGCCAAGTTCATTTTGAACCAAATCATTTGTAGGTATGGTGTCCCGCAAGTCATTATCTCAGATAATGGGACTTCTTTTAAGAATGACGAAGTTTGTGAATTGTGCAATAAATTTAAAATAAGCCATCATATAGCCTCCTGTATTACCCTCAAGCCAACGGATAGGCTGAAGCGACAAACAAAACATTAAAATCCATTCTTCTTAAAATGGTGAAAGAAAACAAACGAGATTGGCATTTGAAGTTATATCCAACCTTGTGGGCCCACCGAACCTCAATAAGAACACCAACAAGAGTGACTCCTTTCTCGCTAGTATTCGGGGTAGAAGCAGTTCTCCCGCTTGAGGTTGAAATACCCAGTCTCCGTATCTCATTACAAGGGATTCTGGATGAAGACACTTACAGAGAAGCATGTCTCTCCCAACTAGAAAGCCTAGATGAAGCTAGGTTAGATGCTGAACAATGGCACAAAATTTATGCTGACCGGATGTGCCAGCAGTATAACAAGAAGGTCTATGAATGAGACATATATGAAGGTGATCTGGTTCTAAGGCTAGACAGACCAAATTGATAAAAATACCAGCAAAGGAAGGAAGTTCTGGCCCAAATGGTTGAGCCCATACCAAGACACGAAGGACTATGGAAATGGTGCATATCTCTTATGTACACTAGAGGGTGAGGAATTTGGTGAAACAGTCGATTCCCTACACCTTAAATGATTCTACGCATAAGCGGCCAAAGACTATTTGTATAAATATATCTATATTGAATCTTCATATAGTTATGTTCATTTTGTTTTCTTGTTTCATACAATTTTGTGATCAAGGAACTCATTCTCAAAGCAATTCATTACAAACTTCTGATGGTATTGGCATAAACACTCTAATCATACTTCTTCATTTTATAACGTCATCACCTGTTTTGGAATCATTTCATCAAATAAAGCTAGATATGACAAAGCCTTGACGGTAACCATACCAAGATCTACGGGCTTGTTCTCACTTTTGGTTTCTTCCTAGGATAGGTGTCTTGCCCATGGTCTATTCTAGAAGCTTCATCATGTCACATCTATCCCGTATGTATATCTCTTTGGAAGTAAGAACATACTGGCATTTTGCTCAAGCAAACAAGTCAAATATAGATCAAACAGAAAATTTTAATTTTACACATTTCCTTGCCCCACCAACCTTTGGTGATGAGCTTGCATCTCTTACTAGTGATGTAGGGTTGGGAAAGGATGGAAATTCCCTTACTCACCTATGCCTTGCCCATGGTGATAAGCCCATACTTCTTACTAGTAGCATGGGGCAAGGTATAGGGGGTCCTCTTGACAATAAATGTTAAAGGCAATCAGCAACCAAATTTATATGAACCTTTGAAATCTTGAGTTAAAAACAAATAAAACATATGTCCAAAATTCTAAAAGAGTTCAAAACCTTGAAACCCAAATTTTTTCTACCATGTGGCCATCTACGAGATCTAAATCTAGATAAACCGCAAAGCAAGTTGCATCCCAAACTATGGAGTCACTCGAGTAGAATAGGCTTGTAGCATCCTAATTCAGTTCCACCAAGGCTTTGTCTATCTCTCATCACTATCATTTCAACACATTTCATAACTTGTGCCCTTTCTAGCTCTCGGTGACGAGCCCTCGCATCTTACTAGTTGCGTGGAGTTAGGAGTGGGGCAAGTTTATCTGCTCATCGTACTAGTTTATCATCACACTTTGTCAAAACAAATATGAAGTACCAAAAATTGCTTATAGAAACTAAATTTCAAAGTCACATTGTGTCTACATTTTCATATATCAGCATCATGAAATACAAAAAGAAAGTAAACATTTGTATCATTTGTTCTCCATTGCATACATTCTGAGAAGCACATAAAAACACCATTATAATTTACATGCATAATCAAATCATAAGAACATTAATGCCAAGCATCTGATCCAAGAAAAGAATATATATATATATATATATATATATATATGGTCAACTTTCCTGTATAATGCCATCATGCGCTAAGCATGGTCAAAATGCTCAAAGAGCACGGGAGATACAAAATACATCATTAAAAGCAGTCCTAAGAGAGCCGGTGGCTTCTCAACCCCTATGAGATCCCTCTGAGGGTGCACACCCCCATCTAGGACTCTGGCTATGCTAGCACTCTGAGTGCACCGAGGGCTCACGATCTCGAGGAGAATCACGTGGTCTCGCCATGAGAATGACTCCTCACGGGCGCTCTGTGTCCCTGTGCCACTGTCGGCTCGATACGGAGGGTAGACACCATCCTAGCCACATGCTAGACAGAGGCAAAGACATCGGTATGCCTATTAGTTGCTGAAGGCTCCCCTACATCCATGGATAGCTCTGCACGGGTCTTCTCCATAGGGATCATTAGGGTATCGGTGCATACCCGCAAATCAGGTCTCGCCACTCATCGGAAGTCTCTGAAAGCAAAGGAGAAAAGCCAATTAGAAATAATCAAGAGATAAAAGCAAACATAAAAAAAAAGGAGAGGTAAAAACTAAGGCAATCATAACTAGAAACAAATGTTAAAAGGAAGGATGATAACTCACTCGGATCGTCGGGCCTCCAAGATGGATCTCTAGGATCGACACCTACCATAGATGCCGCCACTAACTGGTGCGCTCCTCCTGTAGCCTGGGCAACATATCGTCTTATTCTGAGACTCATCCTCCCCACCAAGGCCCTGAGAGAGTGGCTCCTCTGAAACCAAAGTCACCCTCTCCACACTCTGCTCTGCCCTCTCTACTTATAAAATATCCTGAGTGTCATGCCACTCAGGATCATTGTCCTCCTCTCCACCTCGACTCGCCGAGCTTAGCCTCGGTCTCCCCCTCCGTCTCCCCCACCTTGAACTCCTCGGACTCAAAGTCTATGTCAATGGGTTCATCGCCACGTAGGCGGGACCGGTGGTAATCTAAAGTAAGGGTGCACGAGGAGCACCGGCTCTCCTCGAGCTCGTACTACCTGCCTAGCTGTAATGGGGACACTAGGAGTAACAACTGTCCAACCCCGGCCTCTAGGACCTCTGCTGGCCTCTCGAACTAATCTATATCTTGGCACCACCGAGGAATCATACCCACGTAAAGCAGGCCAAACTGCTGAGGAACTCGACCAAAAGGGTGTATCTCCACCCTCCCCACCCTGTCAACAAGTTGCCCTATGGTGGAGCAGGAAATCAAAGTAAGAGCCTCCTCGCCCCATAAACCTGCCATGGCCTGATAAGGTGTGGCCTCCATGTCATCGTCGTGGTCGGGAGGTGATCACTGGCAAGGTGCTCTGAGCACCGACATGTCTATCCATCTGGCTGCCCTCATAGCTCCGGGATCTACCACCTCTACACCTCTCCCATAAGGGATGAAATGCTCATAGACCCAGCTCATAACCAAGGTCGGATGGCTCAATGACTACCCCTGTAAATGAGACCACCCAGTACAAATCATGGTAGGTAGTCCCAAGTATGTTGGCTCCCCAGGCATAAATCTGACCATGTCCCTCAATTTGTGTAATAATGGGGGACCAGCAATAGAGTAGAGTGTCTCCTCCCTTGTCCCCGATCAATCTCGAGGCAAGGATCCCCATAATGGCTTGACGAATCAAGGGGATAGGTAGGATAGGAATAGATCGGACCCTCACCCCCTTCTTCGAACCAGTGGAGATAACTGCATCTCCCATGTATGAGGCCCACTGTGCTATCTGAGCCCGTGAACCTGTTGTCTCAAGAGTGAGTCGTCTCCCGATGATCGGGACCCCCAAGATACGGTAAACGTCCTCCAAAGTAATGGTCCACTCACCTCGGACCCCTGGTAATCAGAAAGTGTTCCGATCAACATCCCAATATGAAAATAAGTCACAGAGTATGTGACTAGACGGTGCAACATGCGGAACCCGTGATATACGCAGTATATCGGCCCTCTGAAGAGTGTCTTACTCATCCTGAGAAAGGGCATCTAATACTGTTGGGAGCCAATCACACTCTCTCTCTCTCTCGGCTCCATCGAATATACTCCTCCCTCGCTTGCATACACCCAAAAACACACAAAACATAGCAAGTTAGTATCCAAATGACATTAGAAAAATCATGAAAGCAGGTAAGGATGCTAAAAATGCAAAAAAAAATTCAAATAAGTGATGTTTATGCATTACGCAGAAGGACCGCCGCCACCAGGCGGGGCGGCGGTTCTGTAATCATCGCCTTAAATACGGTGGTCTTGTAGCGCCGCCCTAATCGGGAGGCGGTCATGTAACCGCCACCTGCCCCTGAGGTGGCGGTCATGTCCCAAATTTCCGTATGGGTCACATGCCCTAAATAACACCTAAAAACACTAAATAAAGACTATTTTGACTAAAAAAAAGCCTACCCAGTAGGTACCCCCTGGATAGACCTATTAAAACTAACATTTTCAAAAATTATCCCCCCATGACAAAGTTTTCATCATTTTAACATTTTAGGGATAAAAATGGTAAATTGAGAAAAACTAACCTGTGATCTCATGGGTCGGTGTTCCACTCGTGGAGGCATGATCACAATCTCGTCCCGGACGTTTTGACTATACTTTCGTCAGAAACCGTCACCGTGGGTCCCAGAGCTCAAAATCAACCAAATCAACATGCGCAAATGAATAGGAAAATGGGCCCACTTTTACATATATAACAACCTGACTTATTTTGAATGCCCCTTTCTGCGAGTTTGGAGCGCCGACAGAGGTAAGTTCTTATCCCCGCACAAATGGTACATCCTCATTTCATGATATTTTAGTATTTATTTTTTGATCTATTTTGTCTATCTACACTTGAGTTCTCTTTTCATTTTGCAGGTAGTGGGAATTTTGGATAGCGTCATTTTGACACACAGACATACCAGGTATAACTCCTAACTTCCCATTTCGGGACCGCCATACTCAGACCCACCGTTTTACACTTCTTCATGGCTAAAATGATTCTCCGAGGGGACAATATGTACGTACCCAAAATTGTAGGGTACTGCACCACCAGAATAATGTAACACATGCCCCAATGATGATACAGGTCTCCTCGCAAGGTGTTCAGGATCTAGAAAAGCTATCCAATTATGCATTAACATCCTACATTTCCCACTTAGCCCCTACATACTTTATTGTTCTCTTTTCCCGTCTTTTCCTTTGCGTTTTGTTCTTTAGTTACGAAACCGCCGCCTGCCTGGCGGCGGTCTCGTGACCGCCGCCCAGGAAGGGCAGCGGTCCTGTAACCACCACCTTGCTCAGGGCGGTGGTCCTTCACGCATTTTCTAGAATGCTCTTTTAATGCGACTCACATAAAAATTCAATGTTTACCAGCTTTTTTTCACCACCTTTGCTTGTATTTATGATTCTGGTTCCCTGGAATAGTGTTTTGGCATTGTTTATGGTTTAAGAGATCAAATTGGTTTTCACCTTTGGGTAAATGGGATTCTATAAATAGCTAGCTTGTGCTCAAGCAAATGGCCCCTCAAATTTGCCTCTGAATTTCTCATTTCAATAGTTTAGCCTTTCATTTTGTTTAGGATTCATAGTTTCATTTGTTAGATGCATAGTTAGCATTGTTTAGCTGTCAGAAAGCCACATATTCTCCTTATGCAAAGTGTTGTTGTCATTTCATCCAAATCAATTGGAGTAGGATAGTTTGATTTCAATAGGAAGCCATTAAAGTTACAGGTTTTGTTCATCAAATAGGATAGTTTCAGGTGCTTAGACGTTTTATGTTGCATGACTCGCAATAAATCCTGCTAGGAATTGCATAAGCCAAGCTC
The DNA here is from genome assembly GCA_018340775.1 of Taxus wallichiana var. yunnanensis. Lineage (NCBI taxonomy): Eukaryota > Viridiplantae > Streptophyta > Pinopsida > Cupressales > Taxaceae > Taxus > Taxus wallichiana. The sequence goes on from CM031244.1 coordinate 317,265,545, forward strand.
TGTACTCTTGCGTTATCCCTCTCCTACTCGCATTGTATTCAGTCTGCATCCTAAGCTGCCTTTATTCCAATATCTAATTTTGTTGATGCTAGCATTACATGCTTTTCTGGATCCACGTGACCATGAAGGAACGAGGAGATCACACTGAGGGGACAAGGTCACACACCATCGGATTCGCCACTATTATGTAGAATCTAGGTTCTAGCTTTCAAAGTTCTAGTTAAAAGCATATCAAATAAAGTAGTCAATCATTCCATTTCAGTTAATTTCACTTTCGATATTGCTAGGGAAGCTGTGGGGATTGATAGTTTCTGAGAAACTATGATTCACTCCTCACTTCTGAGGTAGGATCAAGAGTCTTTCAAATAGAGTAGATCAGTGATCAGGTTATTTAGGATAAATCTATAAACTGCACAGACAAGTAGCTACACTCGGTTGCTTTGTTTGTTTTAATTGCGTTATTAGTTTAGTTGTCAATTTTAGATATATTAGATAATTCCCCTTTAAAATTTTGTTCAGTAGTTTATCAATAAATAACAGACTTAGAAATATACGTAGATATATCTTGCATATTTAGTTTATTATGTCATTAGTTAGCTTTATATCATTTTCTTTTGTATGATAATCACGGGACCTAGAGAGCCCAAAGAATACGTATTTGAGCCAATCGTGCCTCAACCCAATCTCGTCACAGCAATAACTGATATAGATCATAATATTAGGATCCAAGTCTTCCAAACAACGGCCAGGACTTGCAGCATAGATCACTCACAATTAAGCGGGTTAAACATAGACGACGACCAAGCGTACATGTTTTGGTCAAATCAACCAAACTACAGATTTCCCTAGATAAATATCCGCATGACTATAGAAGGGCTTGAAAGAGAGAAAATGTTTGGTTGTGATCCTTTGGTCCCACAGCCAGACGCAGGAGACACTCTCACAGACATAGATACTAGCTTAAGGATTCAGGTTGCAAGAACACCTATAAGATACTCAGAAAAGATTGCACAACTATTAATTATGAACGTAGAGGACGAAAATGCATACGACTATTGGATACTAGGGATTAGGGACTGATTCCACACATGACCATAGCAGGTCCACACCAACCACAAATCTACGGTTGTGACCCACAAATCCCACAACCCATAGATCGAATCACGCCGAGCTCAATATTGATTGCAGCCTTCACGGCATCATCCTCGCCAATCGATCTGTCATGCCAGTCCCGAGTTAGAAGGGCCTTCTTTGCCTTAGATTCGTAGATTCCACTGGTGTGCATCAAAGACATAAGATTTCCTAACTAGTTTGTCTACATCCCACGCATATTCCTTCCCCACCGGCTATCTCGGCACGACCTCGGGAGGTCGGGTGTGAGGAAAAGGTACTTGTAGATTCTCATGCTCGCTTGTCACTTTTCCATCATACAATGTCTCCATGAGGGTGCCATTCATAGTTAAGCATGAAGGTTGATTGGTAGTGTCTTGTTTTGTTCTAGTTGTTATGGTGTTTTGGTATGGTCTTAAGCATGGTGCAAGCTATTATGGTCATGATATGAGTTCCAAAGGTTGGTATGAGGCCTAACATGGCCATAGTGATGTGTAATGAGGTGTTAATGATTCTATGAAAGGTCATCATGGTCTATTCATGAGAATTTTGTGTTGAGTCAGGTCATTCTTGGCCTAGTTCTAAACCTATTCCAAGTAGGATGAGATAGTGGCATGAATTATGGAGTGGGGAAGTCTTGTTTAATCATGTTAGGTATGTTTTAACACTACATATGAAGTGTGTAAGGAATTCAGGGTTATTATTCAAATGTTTAGAGCATGTTCACGGTCAATTGAAGAAAGTTTCTTTAAAACAAGGCATGTAGATCCAAGTAACTCATAGTGGTGAGAGAGTTTCAGATGTAGTTGAGAAAGAATGAGATATGAAAAGCATGAAGGAGGTTTGCATGGTGTTATGGGTTTAATTTCATGTCGAAGTGAAGGAAATGTAAGAAAAGTGATTTTTGGAAAAACCAAATCTTTAAGAAGGAAAAACTAGCTCAATAGGTGAAATTCATTTTCTCACCCACACATATGGGTACTAAATTAGAGCTTAAGAATTTGGGGGATGTTTTTTCATTGAGATAAGAGTGTTTTTAAAAAATAATGAGTTGATTTGATCATCCCATCTTTATGAACAATCATTAACAAGCTAAGGAGTCCTAAAACCTTAGCGAGAAGAGAAATCAAGGAAAAATGATGTGTATGGCCATGAAATGGATTTGGAAAGAAATTTTGATGACTCAAACATGTAGAGTACTCCTCAAGGTTAATTTTGGTGGTGGTTTCATCTTCCAAGTATTTTAGCAAGCTAGAAAAAAACCCTTGTTTTTGGATATTTAGAGTTTTAGGCCGAGAGATGGAGGCTTCATGAAGAAAAGTAAATTATTCAAAAAATATTGGGATGTTCTCTATGTGACCATGAAATTTTTCAGGTGGGTTATGTGAAAAAAATTTGAGTTACAGGTTTCCAAATTTTCCCTACCGCTTTTAGTCATAAGGGCTAAAACCTAGTCTTATGGTTTGAGATGAGTCGATGGATTTGCATGTTGGAGCAAGGTTATTTGAGTTTGGATAGATTGTAACCGTATCTCATGATGTGTTTTAAGATTTAATTTTATCTAGATTGATGGTTGTTAGTTGAAGACCTAATGGCCTAAATATCCCTATTATGCCTACCAAGAAGGTTAGTTGGATCAAGTATGTTTGAATTATTTTCTCCATGTCATATATGCTCTTGAAGACTTGAAGAGGTGTGTTAGATACCTAGTTATGTGTTCCAAGTGTTTGTTGAGCCTGGAAGTGATGGTTGAGATGTTTGAATCACGTTTCCTTGATCTGGTTCTTGAGTCCTAGAAGCATGATTGATAAGTTTATGAGATTAGCCTTCTCATATGCCTTATACCCTAATTTGATGGATGAAGTGAGTTTTTACATGTTGTAAAGTTCATTATATTTCCATTTATGTGTGGTTTGTTCCTTGGTGAAGTGATTTTATGTGCCAAGTTGCTTGTTCTTGGTGACATATTGTCATACCCCCGCTAGTTTTATTTTAGATGAAAACATAATTTTGTCTGGTTGTAGGTGATATTGTGTTTGGTTATCATACTTGGCTTGATAATTATACAAGAATAATGGTAATTTATTTTGTTATAATTGTGTTTCATTTCATTATTAAGGAGGTCGGTGATAATGGATTTTTGTATTCCATTGATTTACTTCTCTAATCATCATTGTACTACTTAATTGATATTACTTCTATGCACGATCTGCAGACATTGTTTATATATTCTTTGTGATTATGATTATTGCAATGATCATGTTAAATTTTAAATAATGTAATGGTCATCAACCATGGTTGGTGGATAATTTTAATGGTAATAATGGGTCATCGACCCGTGAACTTAAATTATTTGAATTTAGTCCATTATAATGGCCAATCAAACTATTGTTGTCCTAATCGTGAAATGATAATAAAATTAGGAATTTATTGTTGTGATACACACACACACACACAAATATATGTATGTGCAATGTATGGTTTGCAACCATATTGAGGATTAATGTTTATTTTATTAAATAAAAGTGGTGGCAGCTCGGTCGAGATACCACTCAAGCTTGAGAAGCCTAGGAGAAGGGCGAGCCAACCATGGAATTACCCACATAGCCATGTTTAAATGGAATTTATTGGAATTTTGAAAAGGGCAATGGCCATCTCACTAAGTACTCATTTGAATAATTCAAACATTCTTGGACCATTCAATGAGCCATCTTATGATATCTAACGATGGAGGTTTGTTTTCAGATTTAGCTGCAAGGCATAGATGGAAGGTGGTTGGAAAAATATAGAAAAAGGGAGGGAAATTGGAGTTAGGTACCGTTTCATTAATAGCATTAATCATAAACCCTATAGGCATGGGGAGAAGTGAGAAGCTTCCCGAGGAAGCTACCGCCAAACTTAGAGTTATTTTTTTTCCATTTTGAACGTTGTCCTTTTGCCTCCCGAACTCTGCACGGAGAAAATAGAGGGAGTTATTTTCATGTAATCTAGTTTTGGCTCTGCATGCATTTTTTAATTGATAGTGAGCTTTTTCTGGCTATTAATGGCCACTACTATGATAAGAATGAATTCTTTGTTGATTTTGGTATTTTTCTTATTTGGTTTCTCGGGAACACCTGCGAGAGTTTGTTGGAAAAGGATTTTTTCTCCACATAGACGACTCAAAAAAGAACTTGAATGAGATTCATGGAAAAATATATAGGCATGGAAAATTTCTTCTACCCCATCTTTATTATTTATAGCATTAAGACATTTTTATGCTATACCCACCTTGCAAATAATTACCTGGGTGATTTTTATGTTGGATTATTGTGGGTATCTATGTGTTTGATAAATTAAAGAATGTCATGCTAAGGTTTTGTTTAATTATTTCTAGTGTGATTGTATATGTGTGCTTTTGGATATGTTTGTATTAGGCCAACCTAGACCGACTTAATAGTTTTACCCCACAATTAGGTGGCAGTTTATGATCGACTTTATTCATTCATGTTGATGTATTATTTGTATAGTTTTATTTTAGTTCTCTACAAGTTCAGGTCGGATGACTAAGTGTGCTATATTAGAATTTTATTTTATATTGGGAAAAATACATTATGGGTTTAGATGGATTCATGATTGTACTTCATTTATTTTCTTTATTATCAAATATCGACTAGATATATGGCAATTAATGGTTGATTTTATTGCTTCTAAAACAAACCCAGTTGGGTTTGGACTCTCACTTAAATATTATGTTGTTAAGGTGAAATATAGTCTTCTTTTATAATGGTAGACATACGGCCTTCGAGTTTATACATCTGCATGTATATGAGGTCGAATGACCTTACTTGTGTTGTTTAATAATATATTCTTAAATAACACAGTGAGTGTCATTCTACCTCATATACATGTATAAACCAAGGACGTGTGTCTACCATTATAAATGACAACTATATTTCACCTTATATATATATATATATATATATATATATTCTTTGGATAATATACCTACTCATGTATATGTTATTGTGTTCTCAATATCTATTGGGGTGCTCAAGTTTACTCTGCATATTATCTTTGTTTATACTTTATCCTAAGCATCTTTAGGAAAACATACATATGATGGGAAAATCGGTTAAGTAGTCGGAAATACTACGGGTATATGGTTTCATTCAAACCCTATTCATGTTCTTATATGTAGCATATAGTTTTGGCCTTGGCATGAGTGTACATGGGCTTGGTTGTAATCGTGATGTCCCTTGGTCAACTCGATGGTAAGTCGAATCACTCAGCTCTCAACACCATCATTGTGACTATACTTTGGTTCAGTTGGTTTATGTGGTTTGGATTTTTTAAGGAAAGTTTTTAAATGTTAAGGTAATTTTCATTATATAATAATTGAAAATGGATAATGATATCCCCTATTGTTTTGACTATTCCTTTCCTTGACTGATAATGTTATTAATATTATGCAATGATGTGATATTGATCTATATTGAGTCAATTTATATTGACTGTGTGGATTTTTTGTTAGTGGGATTCTCCTTTGATTGTTTAAATAAAATCATTATATCTAAATGATTGGAGATAGGATGGTAAAGTTACACCTCAGTTGCTTATTTAAATTTGTTATGGAAATAATCCTTGGTTAGAAATGGTAAGGGACCAAGCTTTACTTTTTATTGTGAACCAATGTATTATGTATGGTATTAGTTTAGAGATATGTGATTGGATATTCATTTGAACGTGCTTTTGTTAAGGTCTTATACCTTCTTGTTTTCTTGAGAATGAAACATGAAATTGGTATGGAAGTAGAAATGTTAACTTCTTGTTGTTAAACTATTGATTATTATATCACTTTGTTGAAGGAAGATTGTAATGACGTTTTAGTGTTCTAAATAGTAAAGATAAGGTGGATGAACTTTTCATGTCGGTCTTGTGAACCCGACCATTTTCTAACATTTTTACGGATGGCGAAGATCAAGTATTTTCTCGGTGGATGGTTTTAAAAGACTATGTTGATTCATTATGTAGATTTAGTTATAATTTGTATCTATTACATGACCTATTTATAAGAGTGAGCTTACGCTTCATTGATTTGTTTGGATAAAATGTATTTTTCCTTAATAAGCTATTATGTACTACTTTGGAAAAGAAATATTAATTTTTTATTTTATATTGGTTATAAATTTATTCAAAGTTGATCGAATAAGTTATTCTTTGTAATTGTTGAAATTGGGATTGTATGATTAATATTTGGTGTAATCAATCGATTTAAGGAGTTTTAAAATATCTTAATATTGATTGAGTATCAAGTATGATTTAGTTATATTTATGTAATTCAACATTAAGTGGCTATGACAAATTAAATTTACTTTAAATTATTAAGATATAACTACTATGGTTGATGAATGAGAACCATTGTATATGAATTTTATGCAAGAAACTATTACTGTTATGATTTTTGTAACTATTCATTTGATTAAAATATTCTTAAGGATTAATATGATAATGTCGTAGATTAAAAATTAATTAAGGGTTGTGAAGCAACACAGTAAACTATCATCAATTACATGAAGATGTACAATTGATGAAAGTAAATGACTTAAAATGGGATGCGATTAATTTCCAATACTAAGTTATGGACCTTATGGTTGAAATTATATGCGATAATTTATCGCTACGATACGAAGTTAAACCTGTCATAAAACTAATTCATTGTAATGGAATAAGTTAATAATTACCATAATTATAATATGTGGAACTCGGAAGACCAACTTTGGATGGTTTTGTGGAGCAGTGTCTATTTAATGACGCAATTCATTAAATGAATACTGCCATATAGAAAATATCGTAATTTGTCCCTCGAACTCCACTTATTACATCTAATGCAATCCATAAAATAATTAAGTTACGATTAAGTTGTGATATTTTCTTAGCTTTGCTCAAACAAGTCACCTTGGTACTAACTTATATTGGATACGGGAAGAAATTGGTTGCGTAACGACACAAATCATTATGTAAGCACTTTCTCTCCCATAGGTAATCTAAGTTGGCACGGATGTGCTTCTTTGCATCGAGTTTAACAGATTTTTGTACCATGTACGTAGCTTGAATTTAATTTAACTTAAGTAATTAATTCAATTCTGATAACTAAACCAAGTGACATGGTGATGGGACATGTTTCTATTGATGAATGTGTCTTCTAAAAACTAAGCATGCAATGCATGACTCTTAAACTTTGGCCAAAGTAGTGTAATTCATTACACTTTGTCAAGTTCACCTAATTATAACTAAAGTGTGAAATGTCGGATGGGATTCAATTGAATGAATTCTAGGTAGACACTTAGAACAACACTTATAAATCAATTCCGATAAGGGCACTAAATGTATACTTTTTATACAGACTCAAAAGAGTAACCTATAGGGATTGTTGGATCTAATTGACCCATATTTATGCACATTATTTATTGAATTATTATTTGGTGAATTGTAATTACAATGTTGTTGGATTTAAATGTTAGGATGTACATTTAAATCATTGAAAACAGAAGTTAGTTTGGGAAGAAAAAAATTCCTGTAATTATGAAGTAATGAGAAGTAGGTGTTACATTTTGGTATCAGAGCTAAAGGTTGCAGCTCTTGGACCTATTCAAATCCTCACACTAATAAAAATTAATTCTTGTCTAATAGAAAATGTGGTTAGAACAAGGGGAAGATTTGCAAACAATCAACTTTGTAGTAGGTGGTGAGGCAGCCACATCACGTGAAGTTAGATGATATTCTCATTATTCGGGATACACAAAAGTATATTGTTGTTATTTAATAGCAAGTCATGGGTAATGAAAACTATGATGATAGTGATGACATTAACCATCTCAGAATATCCTAACACTTGAATAGCAATGTTATAGATCCATATGCAGTAAATAATGATGTTGCAAATGCTAATATAAATACAAATTTGAATGTTAATGAGGTAAACCAACCTAAGAATAAGAGGGCATGTTTGGTAGCTGAAATATCAAATGATATCAAGAGGATCAGCCCACCAAATTTTGATGGTACAGCCTTAGGTGATGGAGCTGAGAATTGGCTCAGTGAAATGGAGAAGTATTTCACCATTAGAAACTTCTCGAGAGAAACCAAGGTGGTTTGGGAGCTTATCAACTCTCCAATGAATCATCCTCTTAGTGGGACAGCCGGAAGGTGGAGATGGTTATGGATGAGGAAAATTTGACTTGGGATCAGTTCAAAGCTTACTTTAGACAGTGTTGGTTACCTCAACTATACTATGATCGAGAAAATGTTTGAATTTCAAACACTAACTCAAGGAAAAATGAAAGTGACTGAATATTAGGAGAAGTTCACAAAACTTCTTAAGTGTGTGCCTCAAAGATACCAAACAAATGAAATAATTTGCATTAGAAAATTTATCATGGGATTGAACCTAGTGATAGGAGGTGAATTTGATGTCCACGGACCATCAACTATGGAAGTTGTCTTCGAGAAGGTAATCATGAAAGAGCAAAAACTACGAGCTATTTTTGTGCATAAAGAGGAAAATAAAACTAAAGTCATTAGTGCACCATCACCATTAGCACCTAAAAAGGTGGCATGGAAGAATTTCAGCACTAAAAACATGAATGGTAATGGAAATAGAAAGAAAAATATAGCGGTTAAGATTGCTACAAATAATAAAATAATGGATAGAAAAATACGTATAGTAATGAAAACAAATCTAATAGAAAAGTACCTTTTGGGGGATGGTACATCTATGGTCTAGATCATTATGTTAATAACTGGCCTAAGAGAAAGAAAGATGGAAACTTGTAGCACCATATTCATCTTGCGATGAATCGATAAGTAGGCTATGTCAATTGAAGTTGCGGGTAAGTGTATGGATTACTTGTAACCATTTTATTTGATACGGCACTATTGAATTTTTGTTTCTACTCAATTAGCATCTAAGCTTTAAATAAGAGCTGGTTATATGAAATAATCATGGTATGTTCAATATGGGAACAACGTTGTCGACACTATTAAACAATGTCTATTTGGCATAGCATTAGAACTGCCAAGCTTTACTAATGAAGTAGACCTTTATCTAGCTCCTCTAGGCTCATATGACATAGTCATAGGTATAAAATGGTTAGCCCAACATAAGGAACTGTAGACTTCCTTGAAAATTGAATTAAATGCCTTGATGACCTACAAGAAAATAGCATAAATATAGGGAGTAAAAGAGGTTTTTCAGTTAGAAAAATCTCAGCCATGCAACTTAAGAAGGCTAAAAACAAAGGTTGCATGCTTTATGCTATAAAATTTTCAGATTTGGGTGAATAAGGTAATAATTTTGTGGAAGATCATCTACTACTACATGAGTATAGCGATGTATTTCCGGAAGAACTACCTAGTATTCCTTGTAAAACAAATTTTGATTTCACAATAGATATCAAACCAGGAACCGAACCAATTTCTAAGGCTCCCTATAGAATGACAACAATTGAACTTGTTGAGCTAAAAGCACAACTTCATGAAATTTTATCAAAAGGTTTGATCAAATCGAGTGTCTCTCCTTGGGGAGAACCAGTCATCTTTGTAAAGAAGAAAGATGGAACACTTAGGTTATGCATTGATTATTAGATGTTTCATAAAGCCACAATCAAGAATAGATACCCTCTTCCAAGAATTGATAATCTCTTTGATTAAATGTGTGGAGTGTCGGTTTATTCTAAGATCGATCTTCAATCGTGATACCATCGATTGAGAATAAAGGATGAGGATATACATAAGACTTCCTTTAGGGAAAAGGTATGGACACTATGAATTCATTTTTTTACCCTTTGGAATCACCAATGCTACATCAAATTTTATGAATTTAATGAATAATATCTTCCAAGCATACTTGGACAAGTATGTGCTAGTATTTTTGGATGATATTCTCAATTATTCTAAAAATGTTGAAGATCTTAGAATTGTTTTAGACATGTTAAGGAAGAGAAAATTGTATGGTAATCTTTCAACGTGTTCATTCTATCAAAACAAAATGCAATATTTGGGTCACATAATAAACAAGGTTGGAATTTCGTAGATCCATAAAAATTGTAACAATAACACACTAGCCAACACCTAAAAATTTTCATGAAGTGAGAAGATTCATGGGATTAGATGGATACTACCAAAAATTTGTGAAAGACTTTTCAAAATTTGTAGCTCCAATTACGTCAATGTAGAAAAAATACAAGATATTTATTTGTCTGAAAAATGTGAAAATGTTTTCAATTTGTTGAAAGAGAAATTAACTTCAACACCTATTCTAAAAGTTCCAGATCTAAATGGGAACTTTACTATTGTGATTGATGCTCTAGTGAAGGCTTAAGAGGTATCTTGTTACAACAAATTACCATGTGATTGCGTATAAGAGTAGAAAATCAAAGTACACGGGCTTAATTATGTTCCCCATGACTTGGGGCTTGTTGGCATTGTGCATGCATTACAATTTTGGAGACGTTACCTTTTGGGAAAGCCCTTTGAACTAAAAATAGATCATCTTAGGCTGAAATACATCTTCACGCAACCAAACTTGAATACGACATAGCGAAGATGGTTATATTTTTTTATCATAATATGACTTTGATATCATCTATCTATATAAAGGTAAGCAAAATAGAGTCTCGAGATGCGTTAAGTCGTAAGAAGCACATTTCCGCCCTTGTCACTTTGATAATCCAATTCAAAGATGACATAAATAAAGTAATGATGGTTGATTCTTTTTATCAACATGTTAAATCAGTGCTTGCTGCAAATCCTAATGATAATAGGTAAAAAGGATTTAGATTTGACAATGAAGGATTCCTAAAATTTAAAAATTGATTGTATGTACCTTTGAAAAATGAATTAAGGATGAAAGTGATAAATAAATTTCACTATACTCCTTATTATAGACATCCCAAAGTGACTAAGATGTTTGTTGATGTAAAACAGTAGTATTTTTAGAAAGGGATGAAAAAGGATATAGTAAACTATATTTTGTATTGCTTGTAATGTTAGCGAGTTAAGAATGAACACATGCGCCCAACATGACTGTTGTATCCTCATAGCACTCCATAATTTAAATGGTGGGTAATCGGTATGGATTTTTGTAAGGGTTACTTATGTCAAAAATAAACATGATGTAATCTTAGTAGTTGAAAAACTAACAAAATTAGCCCACTTTATACCAAGTAATCTAAAATACCAATCACATGTGCTTAAAATGATTCATGCATAATATTTTCATATTGCATGGAATATCTGAATTAATAATTTTAGATCAAGATCCTAGGATGACTTCTCGTTTTTGGAAAAACTTTAATACCACTTTAGGGACAAAGTTGAATTTCAATTCTACATACCATCCAGAAAACAGATGGATAGACTGAAAGGGTAAATCAAGTAATGGAAGACATGCTCAGGTATATACTACATGGATCAACAAAGATAAGTGGGAATAATACCTTTCACCGGTTGAGTTTTCCTATAATAACATGTACCATTCATCACTGAAAATGGCTCCTTTTGAGGACTTGTATGGATGGAAATGTAGAACACCTGTCAGTTGGGACAACGTGGAAGACAGGGGAGTAATAGGACCTAAAATGTTAACAGAAATGGAATAGCAAGTTAAGATCATTTGTGAATGATTGAAAGAGGATATCGATAGGCGAAAAGCTATGCTAATTTAAAGAGAGTTGACAGAAAAATATGAACAAGGAGATAAAGTTTTCTTACGGGTTAAGCCTAAGAAAATTTCAATTTCATTTGGAAAAGTAGTCAAACTGTCACCTCGCTATGTTGGACCCTTTGAAATAATTGAAGTAATGAACCCTATAGCATATCAACTAGTGTTTCCTCTTGCATTGTCTAAGATGCATGATGTTTTTCATATCTCTTTGCTTAAAAATTATGTATCATATTTATCACATGTACTTAACTGAAACTCTTTACAAGTTTAGGATTTAGGTGTCATCATAGTTGAACCCGTAAAGCTACTAGAAACTCACAAGCTACACTTACGAAACAAAGAAATAAGTCAGTGCAAGCTCAAGTGGGACCAATTTTCTAACGAAAGTGCAACTTGGGAGAATCTTGATGAAATGAAAACTACTTTTATGTACCTATTTTTGTGATAAAACATAAAGATTTGTTATACTGTTATTATAATTTTTCTATTCATTACTATTTTAATGACTAAAAATGTCATTAAATTTTTTATTTTGGCAAAGAATTGATTAAATTGGGTTGGTACAAATGACTAGTTAAATATTGTTTTTAAGGCTCAAAACATGAAGTTGCAAGTTCAGGTTGTATTGTTCTAAATATTCGGTATTTTATTAAGCATATTCTTATCGATTGATTTAAATTCTATGATGATTGGAAATAATCATCGGACAATGATAATTAAGGGGGAGGCATGTCATACCCCGCTATTTTCATTTTGGATGAAAGCATAGTTTTGTCTCGGTTGTAGGTGATATTGTCTTTTGTTATCATACTTGGCTTGATGACTAAACTGTATTAATGGTTAAGTATATTGTTATAATTATGTTTGATTTCATTAGCAAGGAGGTTGGTAACAATGGCTTGATTTTGTTTTATTGATTTATTTCTCTAATCAAATTTGCACTACTTAATTGATATTACTTCCTGTAATGATGTGCGATCATTGGTTATATACTCTTTGTGATTATAATTGTTTTGATGACCATGTTAAATTTTAAATAATTCAATGGTCATCGACCATGGTTAGTAGATAAATTTATTGGTAATAATGGGTCATCGACCCAGGAACTTAAATTATTTGAATTTAATCCATTATAATGGACAATCGAACCATTGTT